>PVJI01001461.1:0-180487 GCA_004026765.1 Micronycteris hirsuta
TTTTTTTTTTCACAAGTGAGAAACAAAGTAAACTCTATTCTCAGATCACAGGCCGTACACAAACTGGCCGGATTTGGCCCGCAGGCTATAGTGTGCCGACCCCAGGACAGAGAAATCTCACTGCGCATGGGCAGGAGAAGACACGCGTTCGCCACCTGGCAGCCAAGCCATCTGAGGAAGATTTAACCTCTTGGGGCTCTGGTTTCTCCATCTACCGAAGAGCTGTTCTGACACTGTCTTACAGGATTGTGAAGACTGGGATTCAAAGTGTCTGACAACCAGTAAAAACTATATAAAGTTAATTTCTCAAGTATAATCTTAACTTCAAAGTCAAGTCAATTCAGTATTAGTTTAGAAAGCACCGAAAACGTACAAGGCACTGCACTCGCAGTGCAGGAAACACAGTCAAACCTCGGTCCTCACACATCGTGGTTCTCGAAAATCCGGTTCTTGACCAAGCTGTCGATGGAAAAAATGTCTCGGCTGTCCAAGGAAACTTCGGGCCTCGGTTCGCTACCTGACGACCTTTCGTGCTGACATATGTATGGTCGGTCACATGTCTCTCAGGCAACAAAAAAAGGAGATTCTGGTTTCGACCAAATCACTTCTCAAACGGTTTCCAGGATGAATTAAGTTCAAGAACCAAGGACCGACTGCTGTTCAAGGACACCACACTTCCCCTGTCCCAAAGCAATTTCCAGTCGTGCGGGCCAATGAGATGATAATTTCACCTGAGGAAGGCTTGAAAAAGGCTGTTTCTGCCTTTGATTCACACAGCTGTCCCACCTGAGCTCCTTGACTTCCATCCCACTGAAGTCAGGCTTCCACTCATTCACTCGACAAACATTTATCGGGCGCCCTGTTTGCCAGGCCCGGTTCTAGGAGCCGAAAACAGAGCTACGAATACCACAGATAAAATTCCTGCCCCAAACAGAGTTTCTGTTCTGCCGCATCACTGTTGCTTCCTCCCTTTTTCATATGTTTTGACAAAGCCAAGTGAACGTCAACCACTGAACCACGATCTACTGGCACTGATGACACAGTGACAGGACACAGGGCCTGCCCTCAGCCAGGCCACAGCCTCGTAGAGTACCATCTGTTGAGTAAAATCAGTGGGTTCTTTCTTGCCAACATAAAGATGGGCTCTAAGGGGTCAGCCCCAACCGAACATTATAGAGCAGTCAGATGAGGAGAAAAAACAAGAAGGACATTCTAGGCAGAGAAAAAACAAGCAGAAGCATAAAGCCTCGAAAGAGCAAAGACACTTCGAGAAACGCAAGAGTTCACATGTGTCTGAAGTTACCTGGAGCAACTTTAGTTTTGCCTAAAGTCAGCAAACCACAGCCTCTGCCCCAGATCGCGCCTGCCACCTCTGTTCGTAAACAAAGCTTTACTGGAACAAGTCACAAGCATCCATTCACATACTGTCTGTGGCCGCTTCCGCGCTGCAATGGGAGAGTGAGCAACACAGCAGAGAATGCCTGGCCCTTTACAGAAAAGCGTGCTGACCGTTGGCCTGGAGCAAAGAAGCACGAACAGGTGCGACAGGAGGCGAGAGGACTTAAAAGACCGAACTGCAAAGGCCTCGAATACTCAGCCAAGGAGCCGGAGCTCTGTCCCCAAGGTAAAGGAAGTTAGAGAGGCATTTTCAAGCTTCAGACTTGCATTTTAAGACCAGTATTCCTTGCTGGAAACACAACAGAAAACAAATAGGAGAACAACCAGATGGGAAGCAGGGAACACAGTTGATAATAAATTGGATAAGAAGTAATGAGTGTCTGAATGATAAGGATGGCAGCAGAAATGGAGAAGAGGAGGTACGTTCGAGATATATAATAGAAAAAGTCAACAGTCTTAAAGACTCATAAAAATGAGTTAAGAGCGTTATCTGAAGTGAATCTCGGGTTTTGGCCTGGAGGAAATGACATATATTGAGATTTGGGAACAAAGAAGAACATGTAGGTATGGAGGAAAATATGATTAATATAGCAAGAAAATGATGAGTATAAGGTACTTGTGAGCTGGCTATCCAAGGGAAGGTGTTCTGTGGGCAGGTGCGTGAACAGCTCTGTGGCCCACATGTGACTTACAGAGTACAGATTTGGGCGATATCACATCGGTAATTAAGTAGTTAGATGAGTTTGGTTCAAGTTGCCTATAAACAATATAGAGGGTAGATAAGAGAAAAAATGTCCAGAGGGTGCCACTGAAAATATACTAGAATAGAATTAATAATCAGGTTCTGTAAGGTTGTAGATACAAGTCCAACACATAAATCAACTATATTCCTATATGCTAGCAATAAACAGGGCGGGGCGGGGCATTAAGTACATACACACCCCCCCCCACATGGCTCGGCCAGAGAAGGAAAACACCCAGCTCTGCTACCGCCACGCCCATGCCACACCCTGGTCAGCCCCTGATGGGCCAGACCTGGCTCCACAGCCCTGCTCTGCCTGGTACCCCAGGCAGCCATAACCAGTGGAAGGAAGGCCACACATGGAGTAAAAGTTATTCCTATGCCTCACTAGTGCAGCTTTAAAGGAAAGGACATCTCCCATTCCTTTTATTTAATCTCCCAGAGCTTCAGTACAAGCATTCTCTAGGGAGGAGCAGGGAGGGTAAGAATTCCCTACAGAGGCTTTTATCCAAACAGATGCCAGGATCCCATCCCTCAACCACCTGATCAAGCCTTTGAGAGTTTTTTTTTTTAATTCTGAGCAGGTGATTCTGTCATCCACAACTTATTAAGAACATTAGGTTAGTAAATAGAATATTAAAGAAAAACAACAAAAAATACTAAAGAATAAATCAGTCTAGATTTCTTAGATCCCCTTGCCCGTTTTCTTCCCTCAACCCAACAGCTGATGCCAATGGTCATCATCTGAAGACTTAGTTCCCGCCCAATCCTTAGGAGGCATTAAGTGGCCCCACTGCAAAAGCGCAGTAGGTTCAGCATCCATCTGTCTGGTCTACCCACCTATCCATTGCTTGCATCCTGGTTTCAGAACAGCCCAGGTTCTGAAACCAGATTCTTAGCTTCTATTCAAACTAGTTCTCCCAGGAAAACGCATTGCCTTTGAACCCTCGGCCCCCTCTCTATGGAACACTGCTGCCTGCTGCCTGCTGCTTGCCACCTGCCAGGTATCGACGATGCTGGGTCTTTCCATGACGCCTGCTCCCAAACTCCCTACTCCAGTTTGCCTCTTGCAAATGCCGACAGTCCACATGAGACCCCCTTGGTATCTGAGTAGCTCGTTAAAACCCCATCTACTGTCCCTGCCCAGAGCAGTGCTGGCCAAGTGTGGTCCCAAAGAACGACCTGCCTTGAGGTTTCCCAGCGAAGCAGCACAACAGCACAACCAAGAGCGGAGTTCAGCTCCCCTGATCCTAACCCGGTACCCATTTTACTACATCAAAAATGTGCTTTTAAAGACCTTCTGACTGTCTATAAAACATAATGAAGCATCATGCCTTCATTCCTATAAAATAGTTAAAGATTCAATAGCCTTCTTTCCACTCTCTGCTCCCAAAAGGGACCCGCACAGCTGGCAGTCACTCCAAGTATAAGAAAAAGTCAATCTGGCCTACGTCCCATCAGGTTAAACTGCCACTGAAAACACTCGGAAAGAAAGAAGGGGGTAGACAGATGGATCCGTCGATAGATTCACTGATTTACCAACTGAACAGATTCAAAAGTGTATAAAATGATCTTCAAAGGCCCATTTAATTGCAATGGTAACAAAATGAGAATTAGTCCATCCCATCAAAGAATCTCCAAACACTGGAATGATGGATGGGTGAAAGCCATTTCCAAAAAATTTAATGTCTTTCAACGCTAGGCCAGAAAAGGACCTTTACCCTGCACTAAAGCACTGTCCTCTACTTTTAAAAAAACATCCAGCTGATGGATGCTAAAAATCAAGATCCTCTGAGTCTCGCATGTCTACCCATCCATAGCGTACTCTGGATGAAAACAGATCACAGGATGTGGCCAAGACTCACTTCCCTGCCTCCCCAGAAACAAAGGCCTATGAACCCCCCCCCAAAACATTAGTCTGTGAAGCTCAGAAGTGCCTTCATTCACATCTAAGGGCTTTGACCTCTACCAAGACAACATAGCTTTCTCTACAGACGACAACAGCACCTCTTCATTCTCCTAAAAAACCAAACTCATGCTGGAGGAAGGAGAAACTGAAAGGCAAAATGAAAAACTCCTTAACCTGAGGTCAACCCAATTACTGACATTCATACTTCTCAGGCGCCAGGCTGCACATTAACGTCTCAAATGCCAATTGCCCCCCTGCGTGTCCAGCGGCCGAGTGCACACTCTCAATGCAGTGACAGATAATCAGCAATGACGATGGCTACAGTCCTCACTTCTTTCCTGGAAGCAACCTTGCATAAAATTATCAATGTCATCTAGTTAGGGTTTAGGAAAAATGTATTACGCAATTTACACATATCTGCTCCTCCAGAGGCCAATTCAGTGCATGTATCTTTCCACATATCAATGCCCCGATTCTCCCAGAACACATACGACCTTAGGAACCAGAAAGAAAGACAGGCAATTTTATGGCAATGCAACTGCTGTGAAAGTCCGCTGACTACCTTCCAGAAGCATCTCACAGGTCCAGATGGAACCTCACAGGAAGACAACAAAATCTGCCCATGCCCTTGGTAAAACTTTCAGGCAGGGGAATCTCAAGACTATCTTCTCCATAAGATCCAACTGAAACATTTGTGGGAGCTACCTAATTTCCCTAGGTAACAGCGCTGCATTAAGGAGAGCCTGTGGCCCCTGAGCACCCCACTGCACCCCTTCCCATTCTGCCTGAAGACTGTTTTCCTCCTCTTGGGGCCAGTGAAGTTAGCATCATGTCACTCGAGGGCTCTACCCTGCACCAAACGCTTTGATCCCCCACTAAGTGAGCTATTTATTTGGAATACTCCCTTTATCCCATGAGTATAAAGAACTTACAATTTCAAGTGCTCAAGGCTTTGTTTAGGGGAAATCAGAAACCCTCATGAGGTGAGCAAACGAGTACCCGTAAAGCACGGCCCTTCAACTCTTCAGCATGGCCGCACTTGAAGGTGTTTCTCAGTCTCCCCTAGAGGGCAGCCTTCTGTAGACCCTGTCCTGTCCCACCTCCCAGGCTGTCCCCAGATCGCAGGCCCTGCAGCATGCTTGAAGAAGCCGTTAGACCTAACTGCTCTCAGCCAGAGTACTAGTAACCTGACCGTCATCTCTGTAAGGCAATTGGAAGCAGCAGTGTGTTACTCCAGAACCTGGATTTGACCTGAAACACAGCTGACTAAGAGAGAAAACAACTTCAACCACCCGAATGCTCAGACTCCCCCTTTGCACAACCATGACATGGCGTTACCAGTCAGCCATGGCTCTTCCCCACGGACTGCAGGACACGTGGGTGCCTTTCTCACCCCAAACCCGGGCCTCTTTCTTAACAAAGATGCAGGTGTTCGAAACAAAGCCTGTTTAAAGGGTCTGTTTTTCTTCCTTATCCATGCCTGTATTTATCACAGTTTTCTGAAGCATGATTTGCATTCCAAAGAACTCTAAGGCCTGAGAGATCTTTAGGGATAAGGAATATTCTAAACCTGACTGTAGTAGCAGTTGCACAAATCTACACATTTACTAAAAATCACTGAATTATACACTTAAAAATTCCTCCATGCTCAGAGTCGCCAAGGATTCTGAGCACGGGTCGCTTCTCAAATGGGCCCAAGAAAGAAGACCTGTGCTCTACCTTTTGTCCTCGTTGAGACGTAAATTAGGGTCCAGAAGACGTTACCTTCAAACACTAATTATCTCTATGTAGTGACCAAGGAACTGTCCAGATTCAAAGTTGAATAAGTAGGCTTTTGCTTGTAGACATTTACAATGAAATTAGGAACAAAACCTTTCTTAAAAGCTGTATACTGTTGAAAGCAATGTCATTTAAAAATGCGTACACAGACAAAGTCTTGTATGAAGCTTAACTAGCATTACGCGAGTGCCCCTTCTGTGACTGGGTAACTGCTAAGTCTTGTAACTCGGAGAGCGCATCACGTCTGAGTCTCGGCCACCAAGCACTGCGCCCCCTGGACTAGAAGTAGAACGCTGCTCTCTAAGAACACAGGAAGGTAAGAGATGCCTCTTAGCTGAACCCAAAGCAACTGGAAGCCAAAATGCTACAGAACAAAGAGAACACTGAGAACCCAAAAGGGAAGGCAGGAAAGAGCTGAGGGGGCTGGGGGGCGGGGGGGCAGGGCCAGAACATGAGATAGTCTAGGGATAAAACACCTTCGTTAGGCTGTGACTTAGTGTATGTAAAAAAAGAAGATAGTGAGCAAAAGCAAATCCACAGAGCTTATCCCAAAGCTTCCCAATTAATTTGTTTTATATTACCCATTTTACCACCTCAATTTCTCTTCAACAGGGCTTGCAGCATCAGACAAAACAATGACGTTCGTAAAACCTCGAGTTTTGTATATTGCCAATTCATCCCAACTCCACTCTGGCTGATTTATTTCACACTTATTAAATCCTTGTGGATGATAAATATTACAGGCCTATATTACTAGAGTAACCAAAAATAAATAAAAATGTGATGAATATTTCAGCTTCTTTCATTTAAAAAAATACACATAATAAAAAATAAAAACAACCTAGCAATATTTTTGTCATGCACAACAGGGCATTCATACACATTCCTTGCTGTGTAACAATCTCCATTCGGACACCCGCATGCGGTCGCCCGTCTCCCTGCTGATGTCGCCCGTCTCCCTGCTGATGTCGCCCGTCTCCCTGCTGATGCCGCCAAGAACTGTATGACTGCAGAACCAAGAAGGGACCCTCCTTCCGTGGTCTGATAATGTACTGAACTTTCCAAAATTTGCATTTAAATATCATCCTTCCAAAAAAACACCCACAACTTGCTTAGATCCTGGGCCAAGAAAGTGAAAGCTGTCAGAGTAAGAAACGCAATCTGACTTACGGCAAACTGGTATTATGTAATAACCTTCATGTACGATCATTTCAAACCTCCTTAACTACTGCTAGGGACAGAAGGTATCAAATTTGGACCTTTGTAATAAATCAAAACAACATAGTCGGTGTGAAATAAACTAAGCAAACCAAACAAGAAAAAATAGCAAAGGATTAAGATATAAAATACTTCTTTTAAAAGGGACAAGAAAAATAAAAGAGAGAAAAGCAAGGGATGGACAAGAATATGAAATAGAAGAGAAGAAAGAGGAAAGAGAAAAGTCAAAAGACGGAAACCACTGCTTTCCTCCACTTGGGAAGTCAGAATGACTGAGCCCGGCAGCCTGCGGAGGGAGAGGCACCAGTTCGCTGAGCTGTTACACTAGACGTGCACCACACGCTCTCTGCCTTCAGGTATCTGACATTCTGATGTGAGATGGAGGAACTATTCATCAGAATAAAAAAAAATACAATGTGATCTATACATAAACAATGCCCCAAATGTGGCAAAACACAGAATAGCAATTCTGCGTAAGAAAATGAATAGGCCCCTGTCGCCTGGGGCCTGACCATGAGCTCCCCGGCCTCTAGTGCCTCCCAACCGAACGCACATTCCGCGAAGCAGTGTCCGACCCTTTTCACTCACGAGCCGGCAGCCAGGCGCTGCTCCCAGACAACACCTGGCCTGCAGCCGCCTCCCACACCCTGTCCCTAGCTCAGCCACCACCTGTCCTCCGCCCACACACACCCTACAGTGTCAGCCAAGCGACACCTGCAAGTTCACAAAAACACCTGTGGCTGCCTTCCTCTTGTCACCGTTCACTGTCACTTTGTCTGGAATGCCCGTCATGCCCAGATCATACCCACTCTCCAAAGCAAGTGCCAGTGCCCCCTGCCAGCTTCCCTGGCCCACAGAGGAGGAACGTCCCCTCTCCGAGGGCCCCGCCTCACGGCACCTGCACCCTGTTAAGGCCCTTGCTTCCTTCTAGCTCACATTCCCATACAACACACACACGTGCACACGCAACTGACTCGTCAAGGCAGGGGCACACAAATCGAAAGGAGAAATTAACAGCATTACACTTCTTCACTACTATCACTTCCTAAATACCTACTGTGTATTTAATTCTGAGGATGACTACTGGCTCACAGAACACTCACGTCAATTCCCTTTCTCCCTTCTTAAGGGAGATTCTTAAAATAACTAGCAATGACAAATACAACAATTGAAAAAAAATACAATGACAACTTTTAAAAAAGAGAGGAGGCACATAAAAAATATTAAATAGAAAATATATCAGAAAAAATTAACCAGAACACTAATTTTTATAGGATTATATAAATCATTAATTCATTATATTTATAATAGACCTCAAAAATTCTTCAAACTTTCTTCATTAAATATACACATTTATATGAAAAATAAAATAAACTTTTAGTTCTCTTTTTTCACAAAAACAAAGGTGAAAAAGAGAATGAGAAAATCAAAGGCAATCCAGGAGACTCAACATCTACATAACAGACATGCCAGAGAAAACAGAGGAAGAAACAATCAAAGAAAAAATTTAATGAGCTTGCCCAAAAGTAAGTATCCCAGTTGAAGAGCTAACACTGTGTTTACAAAAATAACCACCCCAAGACATAACATGGTCAAATTTCAGAATACTGGGGTCAAAAAAAATTAAAAAAAATCTTAGTTCCCTGAAAGAAGGAGGACCAAAAAAAGTAGAGAAAAAAGAAAAACGGGTTTTAGAGTGGCATTATCATTCTCCAGAGCAACACTAGAAGCTAGAATGCAATGGAGCAATGCCTTCAACGTTCTGAAGAAATTACTTCCAGCCTACAATTCTATCCAACCAAATTATCAATTAGCATGAAAACAGAATAGAGTCATTTGCAGACATGCAAGGCCTCAACAAATATATTTCCCAGGTCCTCTTCCTCAGGAAGAGGTTCGCCAAAACAGTGAAATAAACCAAGAAGGAAAAAAGCATGGGGTCCAGCAAACAGGTGACTTAAAAAGAAGTAAAAGCAACCCTTAGGATGATGGTAAAGTTTCCGCTACGGGGCTGCCTCAAATCCAAACTGAAGCAGGTCAGAAAGTCCTGAGAAATATTTCTTCAGGATAAAACTTACAGAACACCTAGTGTATATGATATACTAAAAAGAGGTTTACACTATGGGGTGACCAAACATCCAATAAAAAGAAATCACATTAGAAAGCCTTTTATGGGAGAGGAAACTTCAACAGCCAATAACGTGAGAAGTTGCTCACCCTCATCAGTTGATGGGGTCCGTCATCAGTAATCAGGGAAATGCAAATTAAAACCACAATGAGATTTTTTTTTACACCTACAGATCAGGAAACGCTTAAAAATATGACATCATCAAGAGTGCTAATAAAAATATGAAGCAGCAGAAACTGTCATACACTGCTGATGAAAGAGTAAACTGGAAGAGCCATTCTGGAAAACATCAGCAGTTCCTTGTACAGTTTCAGATGTACTTATCCGAAAGTCAGCAATTCCATCCCTAGTCATACTTCTCAACAAATACTCTTGCACGTATGTGTCAAGAAAAGCATGATAAATTTTGCCACAGTACTACTGTTATAACAACATAAAAACTGGAAACAAACCAAATTTTCCTCTATAGGAGAAGGAATAATACACTGCAATATATTCATAAAATAAAATAAACTAATCATAGTCTAAAATGAACGAACTAGAGAAATATGCCTCAAAAAGCAAATCTCAAAGCAAAATATGTGTCTTCTCTGTGATTCCATTTATATCAAGTCAAATAGCAAAACTAAATATGAATAAATGGTAAAACTATAAAGAAACAACAAAATGATGAACACAAAACCCAGTACAGAGGTCAGCTCCCGGGGGACGGGAGGATGGGACAGGGAAGAGCACAAAGGGGACTTCGGTGTGGGGGTGAGCGTGGGGATGGGGATGTGTTCTTTTGTAGTATAAAAATTTCATTAAGAACAAAATTCTCAACAAAATACAGGAAAGACCAATGATTAAATAGCATACATTTCAATCAAAAAGTCTTCAGTACACTGAGAGTCAGAAAGGACTTGCAAACACAGACTAAGTCTCAAAAAGCAGAACTCAACTAAGTTTTTCCAACTCACAAATTGCTTTCTTCCCATTTAGAGAACCAAAAAGGTTAGCTCAGCTAACTTATTAAAATATAAATAAATTTTGTTCTGAAATAGCAAAATGAAAGGGAAGCAATCATTAAAAGTAGAAAATGCCCAAAGCTTCAGTGCCCCTCAGCCGATGTGGCAAATAAATACAGAACGAGTGGCGTGAAGAAGACCCGGATGGGGTTGGAGGCGGCAAGGGTGCACAGTGGACAGTGGACGCAGCCCTGCTTGCCAGGAGGAAAGGCAGAGTCAGTGCTGTGGGCGGGGCCATCCACACTAGGGCACCCCGAGTGCCGTGTTTCAGGGTTCTGTCAACAGTGACGGGCGTGAGGTATTCGGGTTCCTCAGTGAGCACTCCCAGTGCCCCACTGGCTCAGAGCCCAGCAGCCACACAGAGGAACAGGAACGTGACTGCAGCAGTACTACAGCTTTTTAAGGTAACTGTGCACAAGGGGAAACAGTGAAGATGCCAAAATAAGAACCGGAATCAACAATGCCTTCTCGCTAAAACTGCGCTGCGACTGCTACAGCCCCGGGACTCCATCCCACAGGGGGACGGTGTTGCTTACCGGTGACCGGGGTGGTAAACGGCCGTGCTGACCCCACGGGGATAATGACTGCCGAAGCTGAAAGAGTGACTCTCCTGATAGCTCTGGTTGGTTCCAACACTGAGTCAAGGAGGCAAAAAAGAAACATGTACTGTTACACCATGGTGAGAGGCCACGGAACACCTGCTGTAATTACATTAATTACAGGAAATACCAAATACTGCTGAGGATGTAAAGCAACCGTAACTGTGATACATTACAGTGGGAATGTGAATGATGGAGAATCTTTAGAAAAAGGTCTGATCACTTCTTATAAAAATAAACTGCATCTACCCTATAACTCAGCAATTTCACTCAAAGGTACTGGACCAATGGAAATGAAAATGTATATCCATAAAGACTTGTCTAAGACTGGTCACAGCAGTTTCATCTGCAATAGCCCAACTGGAAACTCAGAAGTCCATCAATAGAAGAACGCATAAAGAAATCACAAACGTTCCATACTGAGTATCTGTGACTCCCCACCATGGACTGAACATTTTTATCCTACCCAGAATTCATAGGTTAAAAATATAACACGAACCACTGGTATTTGCAGGTAACTCGGTCACAAGGACGGAGCCCTCCTGAATGGGAACTGTGCCCTAATAAGAGGCCAGAGAGCCAAAAGGAGAAGTCAGTGGTCTGCAAGCCACAAGAAGGTTCTCACCAGAACCAAATGGCACCCTGAACTCAGACTTCCAGCCTCCACAACCGTGAGAAACGAGCTTCTGTTGCTGATAAGCCACACCGTTCATGGTACTTTGTAAGAGCAGCCCAAGCTAAGACACGTGACACATTCATAGAATGAAATACTAATCAGCAAGAAAAGGAATAAGCTGCTGATACATCTCAAAAATATGATGGATCTCAGAACATGCTGAATGAAGACTCAGAAGTCTGAGTCCCTTAATGGGAATTAATATAACAGGCAATCTATGATTTTAAAAAAGTATGAACAGTACTTGCTCTGGGAATGAGTGTGGACAGAGATTTGCTGGAAAGGGGCACGAGGGAGCTTTCTGGCATGACGGTAATGTTCTGCATCTTGATAAGAGTTGGAACTAAGCAAGCGCATGCATTTGTCACTGGCTGGTACACGCAGCATCTGTGCGTTTCGTTGTATGCAAATTTGTCTCAAAAGAAAACTATAAGCAAATACTGAACTTCAATTAATGACAGGCATACTAAAGTATTTAAGTACTGACTCTGAAAGCCATTAACAAATAAAATTGATTAATGGCTAGATAGAGGGAGGATAGAAATGTGACATAGCAAGTTTAGTAAAAATGCTAACAGGACCTAAGTTGAGGTATATGACTTTCCCCTATACAATTCTTTCAAATTTCCTATTATATTTGCAATTTCTCATAATAAAATGCAGAAAAATCAAAAAGAAAACTGACTAAGTCAGAGAAATAAACATTATTTTGTCAAGTATGTCTTCCCAAATAAAGTATTTTATTTTTACCTTACAAGGTAACTTCTAAGTTCTCCTCGGTAATTGATGACCAAGAGTTCTGCAGACCACTGCGCACTTGCTTTATATTCTAAAAATATCAGCCCAGCAACAGCACAGCTCAAATCACCCGCCAAACTAGAGGCCTGCAGAAGAGAGGGAAATGAAGTTACTAAAAAGATACATCAACGTGAATGAATGTGTACCTGGAAGGTACCCGAGACACTGGCCTTATCGAGGACACACTATGTAAGACAGCCCCAGAACTGATCTGTATACTGAAGATCAGGTACATCGGAGTGCCCAGAAGTAGGCATCCCAGTCTAGACCAGCATTCCAGCCGCAGGCTGGGACCGCAGTTGCCTCTCTGAATGAGGTATGCACCTAGGTAAGTGAATTAATGTTCGCTGGACTTCCACGGCCAAAAAAAAAACAAACAAAACAGCAATGCCCCCATTCAGCCTCAAAGAATTCTAAGGTATAGAATTCAGACATAAGCCTTCAAATGTTGATGTCTACTTCCAGCAGTAATGAAAGCTAAAAAAAAAATTTTTTAAAGAAGTCTCCAATTACCTTCCATTTGCCTCATCAGCAACTGTAAAGGAAAGGACATTTAAAACACCCACTCAGTTCCAACCTTCTCCCGTCAACTCAGCACCAAGGGCACACCGCTACGGATACGAAGGCACGAGCACCCGGAAAGCACACACAAGGAAGTTCTTCGTCACCTTGAACTGCGCAATAACACGCCGTAACCACGGGTGGCTACTGAACACTTGGTACGCGGCTAATCCAAATTAAAACATGCTACAAATATAAAAATACACACCAAATTTCAAAGAAATCTGCACCAAAGAAAATACCTCATTAATAATTTTCATATTGATTAAATGCTGAAATGATATTACAATTTATTGGATTAAATAAAATATATTAACACATTTCGTATCACATAGAAATCTCTAAGACATACGCCAGGGACCGCAGGATATTGGGCAAACTGCACATTAATTAAATCATCTCGTGATGCGGTCCTTAACAGATGGCGCGCGAAACAGGAGAAAACTCGTGAGCAGTACGAAAAGTGTTAAATAAGTTTCACCTGTTTCTTATAACCCTTCCTACTGCTACTAGAAAACTCAAAATTGTACGTGATCATATATACAGTTCTTATTACAATTCTATCAGACAGTGCTGGTCTAGAAAACAGCAATCCGAACATCTCAGTTTGGCTCCCCAGGGCTTCTGCAGCACGAGCCCAATGCACTCTTCCAAGGTCTTCACTCATCATTCCTGAGCAGAAATCCCTCTCCAGATCATTGGTTCTCATCCCTAGCTTCTCATTAGAATCAGCTCAACAACTTGCAAACAAGATTAATGCCCAAAGCCCACTTCGATCAATTACACGAGAAGTTCTGTGGGTGGAGCCTGAGCAATCAGGTAATTTTCTTTTCCTTTCCTTTATAAAGCTCGGGTGCTTCTAAGATGCAGCCAGAGTTGGAACCGCTGTTCTCCCTGGCCCCTACCTTGTTCACTTGAGGCAGAGGGACACAAAGTGTAAAGCACTGGGTTCTTAAAAGAGACACTTGTTAACGCGATTGCCATGGAGAAAGTCCCTCCCAATCTCAGTTTCCTAAACTGTAAAATGAGGATAATGGCTGCCCGATCTACTCAAAGGACTGTTGTGAATACTAAATAAGAATGCAGCATCTCAAAGTCATTAATAAAGTATAAAGCACTACACAAATATACAAGTCATCGCTACCAGGAATTTTTCTCTCCACTCTCCCTTTCAATTTCTATCCCTTTTAGGGTAACAAATTCTAACTCTTCTCAAGGCTGTTCCTGTTCTGACAGCCCACTGACTGTCCTTCGCTCACTGGGAGTTTGTAACAGCTTTCCGTGCCTCTTCTTAGTAGCTACTTACTACCATGTTTAAATAAGGGTGGACTGCATCTGGATACTGCATTACAAAATACAAAGAAAAAATTATTCCATGCACAGATCTCTAACTAAATTCTCAGCATCTTAAGTTCACAATTTATCATTCAGATTTATGTTTCTATTTCCCCTCCCTTCACATTCATTTGCTCAAGCACCTATGCAAACAGCATTGGAAAACGACATCACTGGCGTGAGGCCTGTACGTACTGGGGCGATGACGAAGAGCTCACTCCCCACGAGATCGAACACCCGCACGGTCCCCGCGCTCCCCGCGTAGGCCAGCAGGGTGCAGTCGTAGCTCCAGGCCACTCGTCTCCACTGGGGCTTCGGGTCTTTTGGAACTAGAACGAAAAGAAAAGAGTGACTTTAACAACATATTATAAACACGGCTAACACTTACAGTTACTGCAACTAAAGTCGCCATCCCCTAAAGACCTTCGTGCTTCCGTTCAACGGAAGGGAGCAGTTCCCAGGAGCCCCACCTCCTTGACACTCAAAATAAGAGTGGGAATGTAAACCACAGCAAGCCCTGCCCATGGACTTCAGAAGCACAGCCCGTGAACACCAGCGATGGGCTGAATGCTGAGCATGCCCTAGTCTGGCAAAGGTTCAGGTATAACACACCTCATATTTGTGGAGTTAAAAGATCAAAAGCATAGAGAGAGAATGAGCAGAAAATAATTCCAATCCAATGAGTGCAGTTCCTCTAAAAGCAAAAAATAAAAATGTCAACTGAGAGCTTTTAAATATATGAAATAAAGATGTAAAGGAAATACAAAGCAAGATTATGCTGACAGTATTGGAAATATATATATACACACACATATATAAAATATAATATATATTACGCAGGTGAATCAAGTAGTGTTCTTAGTCAATCACACAATTATAAAATTTTGATAATCTCCACCTTAATAATCCAGCACCTGCATTTTTTCTCATTCAAACTTTTCAGCACAATAGAGAGAAAAGCCACCAGGAGCAAAAGAAAGAGGGACTGAAAGTTCTAAACTGTGTCAGGGCTGTCTGAGGTTCTGATGTTTCGTTTGCTTCAGCTTCCCCTGGCCAGAATCCCAGAACTGAAGAGACGGGTAGCAGCAGTGCCTTCCCTGTACCACCAAGAATTCCAAGTGACTAGGGGACCTGAGGTGACACCATGAGTCAAGTGCACATCAGAGCCTAGAACCTAAGCGCCCCGCCGTCCCACACAGCGAGGGCAGGGCTGGGACTGAGCCTGAGGACGGCCTCAGACGTGCGTCCGTAATCCACTGCCTCCTGTCCACGCTCTGCTAATCCCAGCTCAGGCTTCGTCGTCTCCGGCTCAGACTCTCCCGGTCTTCCTTCCTGCCTTCAGCCTCTTCCCCTCTGCACCCTCCTCCACGCCACTCAAAGACACCTCTCACAAACAGCCAGGTGGACAGATCATATCCTTCTGCTGCTTCAAGATCCTGTTTGTTCTCCATATCCAACAGCCAAGTCCAAGGCCCCCCATTTACATCTGAGAGGGTCCTCCAGTCTAAAAGTCCCATCGCAGCTTTGCAGCCCCACCCGCCGCCCCTTGTCCACACACTTAACCCACCAATAACACAACTACCTGGCAAATAAGCGAGCAGGCCTGCTCGGGCCTCTCTGCCCTCCGTGCCCATCGCTGCCTCTCCCTAGAACACTCACCTCCAATATTCGGAGGGCTGCTGGTTACAACCTGTGGGGACAAACTATTATCTCCTTCCTAGACACTCTTCAAAAACTGACTCTGCTCCTCTCAGTACCCCCAAAACCACATACGAAAGTCTTCCGCAGCATTTACCACACCCTACTATGCGGTTTACATGACTACTTCCCCACACGTCTCTGATCTCCCTGAATCAAAGACAGTGTCTTACTGAAAAGTGCCACCCTGGGCCCTGAAATACAAACTGACTAGTGTGGCACCGGTGGGTGACGTCCAAGCCCCTCAGAGAAGTCTATACACACAGGAGAAGGTAACGGTGAGAGCTCAAGGAGTAGCAAACAATTGAAAATGAATTGTGTAGCTAACGTCCACTCCCCACCTAAAAGGAAGACTGTAGAACTCAGACTTCCCTCTTACCTCTTCAGTGTATTTTCTGTATACAGAGAAAGCACACCAGACATCAGTGAGTTTCCTCATTTTGACTATTTATCAACAGGGAGAAAGCCTGCAAAAAAATCCAAGAGGCCCTCCCACACAGGAGAGTCCAGTGGATTTTATTAAAGCCTGAGAAGATACTGCATATGCTCTGGAAAAGGAATTTCTTTTAATGTGAATAAAATGGGTTAAAAAAAATGGGTTCTATCTTCAGATAGTTTTTAAAAAGTCAAACTTGGAAGTAAACATAGGCACAAAGTGATAACACAGAACAGAGACCCGCGTGAAAACTCACGCCCCATAACCACCACCCAGAGGACAGCCTGACGCCCTGAACACATGCACGCGCCAGAGAAACGCGGCGGCACTTCCCCACCGTTACTGTGTGACTGTGACAACAGGCAAAGCGTGGCTACCTACACCGCCATCTTGACTGGAAGCACTCATGTGTGGGATTTAATGAACAAAATAAACTAACAAAATAGAAACAGACTCATAGACAGAGAGAAAAGACCGACAGCTGTCAGAGGGGAGGGCATTGTGCGGCTGGGTGATAAAGGCGAAGGAACTAAGGAAAAAACTCATAGATACAGACAACACTGTGGTGATGACCAGCGGGCCAGGGGGTGGAGGGAGGTAGAAAAGGGTAAAGGGGGACAAATGGTGATGGAAGGAGACCTGACTTGGGGTGGTGAACACACAACACAATATACAGAAGATGTACTACAGAACTGTACACCTAAAACCTAAGTTTTATTAACCAATGTCACCCCAATAAATTCAATTTAAAAAAAGAAAAGGAACCTTAAAAATCTACAGAGAGGGACTCTGGGTCTTTGGCCAAACACAAAGCTGCGCGCGCGCACACACACACACACACACACACACACACACACAGATTCTACAATGGCAAGGAGAGGATGAACATCAGGGAAAATGCCCACCGAAGTTTGCAGAGAATTAGGAAACATTTGAGTTCCATCCAGTCACAGCGCAGAGACTTCAGTGAACACTCTGAGAACTCCTAAGAGTTCCCAGAAAGACCTCACCTGGAAGTGGGATTAATCTACATCTAATTAAGAGCTATTCTAAACCACACCTTACGCTACTTAAAAACAACCTTAATACTTTTCCTACCGCTCACAAGTTTTCTCGTGTTTCACGCACCATCTGTTAAGGACTGCGTCACGAGATAATTTAATTAATGTGCAGTTTGCCCAAAAACCTGCGGTCCCTGGCGTATGTCTTAGAGATTTCTATGTGGTACGAAATGTGTTAAAAACCAAGCGTATCCACAAGGAATTAACTACTGCCCAGAACAAACCTCAATACTCTGTACAGGAAGGTAACAAACATCAGACCCTAGATAACAGAGCACCCATGGTGTGGAGCATACAAGCGAGAGTGGCTGCACAGGTGAAGCAGGAAAATATAAGCTACGATCAATAAGACAACACTGTCGACAGAATCAAACCCAAAAATGAGACAGGTTGAGAATAAGCAGACAAGGTCTTCAAAACATATTTGGGAATTCAATGGTAAACATAAACATAGGGAATAAATAAACAGGGAATCTCAAAAGAAGCTATATTTGAATGTTAAATAAAGTCCATAAGTAATGCCAATTAGATAAAATCTACATATCAACTGATGTAAGAGGCTCAATGAGCCTAAAGCAGGACAAAATGGGGGGGGGGAATTAAGGAGTATGATAATCAAGTTTCTAAAAACCAGAGATAAAGAAAAAATAACCTTAAAAGCACCCAAAGAAAAAAGGACACATTACCTACAGGGAAATAATCACAACAATGAAATGAGTGAATTCTCAACAAAAACAAACAACCTAGAATTCTATACCCAGAACAACTATTTCACAGACAAACAAATATTGAAAGAATGTTATCAACAGACTTGCATTACAAGAAATGTCAAATAACTTTTTCAAGTTGAAGGAAACACTACCAAACAAAAACCCGGTTTTATACAAAAAGTAGAGTGGTAAAAATAAAAAATAATGATAAATATAATAGATTTGTCATTGTTTCGTACATTCTGAAAAAGCTATTTGACAAGAATAATAACAATATATTGTGGGGGTTTAACACATATAAAAAAAATTTAAAGAGGTACAAAGAGTAGGAGTGAATGGACGTCCACTGTGTAATAAAGCGATTTTTAAATGTACATTGTGAACCCTAGAGCAAATGCTGAAAGGAAACAGAGAAGACACAAGACAGAGACAAAGACAAATAGCAAGAAGGTGCAATGAAACCAACCAGACCATAAAAACGACATTTCTATGACTGGTGTGGCTCAGTGGGCTGAGCACCAGTCTGTGAATCGGAAGGTCACTGGTTCAATTCCCAGTCAGGGCACATGCCTGGGTCCCCATTTGGGGGCATGTGAGAGGCAACCTATCAATATACCTCTTGCATACTTCTTTCCCTTTCTTTCTCACTCCCTTCCCCTCTCTCTAAAAGTAAATAAATAAAATCTTTAAAGACCCCCCAAAGCAAGTAAATAAATAAATAAACCGACCAGACCAATAATTGCATTAAATATAAATGTTCTAAACCATCAGTTAAAGAACAAAAATTGTCAGACTGGAGGAAAAAAGCAAGATTCAAGATTACATACTTTTTATGAGAGATTTACATTAAACACAAATACACAGATTAAATGCAAAATGAGAGAAAAAGATATGTCATGTAAACACTAATCCTAAAAAAATCTAGAGTGACCATATTACCATTAGTCAAAACAACCCCAGGACAAGATCATTACTGAAGATAAAACAAAACATTTCTTCATGATGGAAGAGCCCATTTCAAAGCAGACAAAATGATATGTATATACTCATAAAAGTCAGAACTTCTAAATATATAAAAGTTGATAGAACTAAGGGTAAAATAAACAAATATACAATTACAATTGGTATTTTCAATTCACATCTCTATGTAATTGATTGAACAACTAGAGAGAAAATAAGAAAGGATATAAAATTTTGAAGAGCTCTAATGCCCAACCCAATACACTGACATTTATAAAACACTATACCCAGTAACACCACCATACCCCCAAATCAGATACTTTTAAATTCTTTTAATTAAATTCTTTTTTAAAAAATTTGGTTCATGATGACCACATGCTAGGCCATAAATCAAAACTCAATAAATTTAGAAAGTTAAAATCATTTTGTATATGTTTTTTACTGCTATATTATTTTTGATATTTTTGATATTTAGATGTTTTCAACCACTAATTAAATTTGATATCAATAACAAAAAGATGTTTATATTAGAACAGCCTAACATGCTTATATAAAACTAAGAGTTTAAAATCAATAATCTCAACTTCTGTCTTTCATCTAGAAAAATAAAAGCAAATTAAATCTAGTAGGCAAAAGGAAAGAAATAATAAAGATGAAGGCAAAAGTCAAAGGAAAGAACAAAACAATCCAAAACTAAAATTTTATTATTGAAAATTAATGAATTCATAAAACTCTGGCCTGACTGACGAAGAAAAAAATAGAGAGAATACAAATTATCAATATCGAGAACAAGAGGGGACATCAGTACAGATCTGACAGACAGTAAAAGGATAATAGGGAAATATTATAGATAAATTTAAGTCAATATATTCTACAATTTAGAAGAAAATTCCATGAAAAATGAAACAAGAGGAAATGGAATTTTAAATAGTTTTATATCTATTTTAAAATTTTAATTAGGAATTAAAACTGTACTCTAAAAGAAAACTTCAAGTTTCAGGGGTGAATCCTATCAAACACTTAAGAAATAAATCATTCCAATTCTACACTAACTTTTTCTAAAGCAGAAAAGAACATGCCAACTTATATTTTGAGCCCAATACCAAACCGGAAAGACATGAAAAAGTAAACTAAAGTCAGCAACTGAACACCTCCCTGAACAAAGATGCAATGATCTACCACCCCCCTGAACACAGATGCAATGATCTACCACCTGTGCCACACACAGCGGTGTGCGCGAAGGCCTAATGAAGCTCTTCCCACCTGCCTGAGGAGTCAAGTACAAGGCTGGGCTGCTTCCTGCTCAGAGGTCAAATCTATAGGCACTTTCTGGATGATCTATCTGGGTAGTCAGGGCACCTACGTCCCAACACCTAGATTGCTACCCAACAAAAACAAGATACTTTGTAAAGTGATTAAACTTCAAACTAAAAGACTTAACAATCTACCTTTATGTGAAGAAAGTAGATTATGAAACATCTTACTTTCATAGAACATATCTACAGTAACAGGTGCTTAAAGAAAAATGTCTGAAAAAAGAGATCACAAAATGGTAATAGTACTTATCTCTGGGAAGTGTATTTATTTTATTTTCTATTTTTTGCTCATTGTTAGTTTCTAAACTCTTTTCTGAGCACCTGTATTATTTTTTTCAACAAGAAAAATTTTTCCCCAAAAAATATAAAAAGGGGGAAATAGTTATCACATAACCTGAGGCTCCTGAATCACAGTTCTATAATAAAATGTTTTATTTCAAAATCTGGGTGCTTCACAAGGGAGGGAGGGAGGTTTGGAGGGGTGGGCGGGAGGGGAGGGGAGAAAATGCAGAGGGCTGTAATTGAAGAACCATAAAGTAATTTAAAAAAAAAGAAAAAGAAAAAAATCTGGTGCTTCAAATAGTCTATGCTTCGCAACCTTTTTCTTGTCGAGACGCAAACAGAAAACCGTGTTTGTAGGGCCCCGAACAGTAAACTGATAGGCGGCCGGAAACCACGGGGAGGCAGTCTGAGCTCCGGCTGCCACAGGCCCCTGGACCAGAGGAGGGCTGATGGGACCTCAGCCACCTACAGCAAGCAAGCTGTGGCTCAGCACAAGGGAGCTCAGGTCTACGGTGTCTCAAAATCAGGAGCATGAGGCCAATCTCTCAATTAACACAGTACAGCTTTTAAAAAAAGTCTAATTCCATCTTCCAGTTTTAGGTCACTCTTCAATGCAGAAAGAGAAGATGGAATTACTCTTTATGGCCTGGCAAACAGAACCAAAACAAGCTGCAATCCACCTTTAAAACATTTTCAAATGGCCTACATTTTATAAAACAATAATAGAAAGATATCACAGTGGAACCAAACAGCTCCTATTCCGGGCTGCAGACTCTGCAGCAGGTCGTTTCGCAAAGGCACTGGCAGCAGTAAGCTGCACGTCTCCCGGCATCCGCACGGAACGGCATTTGGCATATGAGAGTCACTCCCATCAAGATGAGCCAGATAATAAGCAAACGATCATTACCTCACATTATGTGAAATGGAAAGAAGCTATTAATGCAGCATTAAGGTCATAAATTCACACATTCAGAAGCCAACCAAATAAAACATTAGCTCGCAAAGCATTATCATCTCCTCCAAGCTGCCACATGGACTGTACGCACTAAAGCGCTAACAAATAGTATAATTTGTGTGAAATGCAGAAGGATTCAGCTTCCCATTTTCATATTAACTTGCAGATCTGTCGATTGCTCACCAGCTAAGAGCAGGTATCTAACGCGACAGCTCAAACGGGTCCCCGAGCTCATGGGCCCACAGCTCAAATGCGCCCCTCAGAAGCCCACAGGAGGCTCCCCGAGCCCTCACCTGACCAAAGGGCAGGCTGGGGAAAAGACAATTGAATACCACCCTCAAGTTATTCTTCTGGGAACTTATGAACCTTACACATTATTCAAGAAAAGCCTGGTCTACTTCAATAAGCACTGGTAAAGAAATTATAGAAAGTAAATTCAGAAAATGCTAGCGCCCCAAGCTTTGAAAATCCACTATTCCCCCTCTATTATTTTCAAAAGGATACCAAGCAAAAAGGACTCATCTGCCCTATTGTTCCATTAATGGTATGTACAAACATCTGTGTACATTAGGAATAAAAACTATAAATGACATGACAATTATCCGTAAACTTATATATGCATAATAAAAATGTATTATATAATAAATGTATACTTTATTCATACGTTGGCTAATAAAAATCATTTTAATAGTTATCAAGTGCCAATACCCATGTGATAGGGTCAAAACTTACATGCCAAAAATGGTGTGCCTAGTATGAGTCGGACACCGTGCTATGCACTAGCAAAAAAAATAAACAAAAACTTTGAGTAAACAGGAACCCTGCGTTCAAAGGATTATAACTTAATTGTGAATCAGACCAGCAAGTCAACAGTTAGAAAAGCAAAAGGAGACTAGGACACAGAGACGACAGACACACAAACAAGTCCCGAGGAAACATTAAGACAGATGGTGGCAAGAGGGCAGGGAGAGGAGGTTCCCGGAGAAGCCGATGCTGAAATTCAGTCACGCACAACTAGGTACTTAAGTACAAAGGTGGACACTTCTGGGCAAAAGAACTCTCTGTGGGAAGGCATGAAAAGCACAATGGGGTTGGAAACTGAAGGCTGACTCCCACTAGAACACAGGACATGTGGCAGGGGGACCACACAGGACAGAGAGACTGAATCAGAAAATCCAATCGGTGCTCTACAGTTAATGGCAAACGACTGACAGATTTTAGCAGAGTAACAACAGTAACAGGAAGTAGCAGTAGGAATAGTTAATGTTTCCTAAGTACTGAGAAAGCGTCAGACACTACACTAAGAGCTTTATATATACACTAGCACATAGAACTTTTCTACAACCCAATCTATAAAATTGTACTCATATTACAGATAATAGAGACTCAGAGACGAAACGTAACTTGTCCAAGGTTACACATGCAGATGAAGAGGAGCCAGACTTGCAGGGGAACCTGGTAGAATTCTCTTTTAACAATGATGAATCTGACAAGCAGTGTACAAAGTATGGATTCGTGAAGCGCAGAGAGCATTAAACCCCATCAGGAGACAGCCGTGAGAACGCAAGGAAAACGCTAACAGCCTGAAGCAGGGCTGCGGGGGCCAAGTGCAGAAGCAGGAGGCAAAGGCCACGGGATCAGGACTCGGAGGTACAGGTGATGCTCCTCCACTGTGTCACTAGCAGCCTGCAATGACCTACCCGTCCCTCTCTGCCCTGGGGGGCTGCAAACCTTAAACCTAAGTAACCTACATCTCCCCCTCACTGCAGACATACACAGCGCCTAAGACCGTGCCTGGCAAGTACTGGCAGCTTAATGAATATGTGTGGAAGAAAGAGGGACAGGAGGGAAGGAAAAAGAAACAAAAAAAGGTCTAGACTTCCAGCTTGATACAGGTAAGGGCACCACTGACCATCCAGGCAACAGAGCAGAAGGAACAGATAACAAGGGGCGATAAGCTTATATAAATACGTAGCAAATTTTACATTTGCTCTTAAGTGACAACACAGAGTGGAGCAAAAGTAGGTATACAGTTGGTCTTAGGAAAGTAATGTCATAATTAATAACAACACAAGAATAAACTGTTTCATGCACTCACCACTGTAAACCTACCTTTGCCCTACCTTGTATATACCATGAGTCAAGACGACTCTGAAAGAACTCAATGATCACCTGACCCACTAGAGTACCTGGAACTGTTTAGGGATGCTGATTTGGGCATTAAAAAATCACCATTCATGTGAGAACTCAAAACACTTTTAAAACATTTAAGTTTTAACCTTCTCAATATATCTGGATGGCTGCCAATGAGAAAAATCAGAAGGAAACTGGCCCAGGCCACTAGCGGTGCGCCTGACGAGGAGCCCGAAGACCAGCGTTTCCACGGGGAGTTCAGGAAACCCTCCGTGCTTCAGCAGTTTGTAGGTTCCAAAACGATCGCCGCCTCCCTTCTCCAGGCTCGCTTTTACTGTCGACTATTTATTTTATCCTCATGCTGCTATAAGACAAAATCTGCACACCGCGTTTTTCCGACTGAATGAGAAAACACCGGGCTGGCACACAGTAAGGACACCGTGAACATCTGTCCTCACGACGACCAGGGTGGTCATCATCACGCTTCCTGCAACTCCTGCCCTGTTCACCTAACACAGGGCCAGGCAGACGGGACTGCAGGTCCTGTGAGTAAAACGCTCCTGCAGATGGCATCCCTCCCCGGCTGCGCCTCCCTCCGCTCATTCTTAGGGCTGCTTTCCGAAGTCACTTTTCTCAGCCATCTCCACTCACACTCCTGTTCAGAGACCAGCACCCAATTCTGTATCTTTCCTCCAGCAGATGTGCAAAGTCTACGACTGTGCATCTGAGCGTCTGCGCGAGGTGAGGGACCAGGCCTTTCTGCCTGTGATTACACCCCGAGTGCCGAGGAACGATTCACACACACACAAAACGCTCAGTACGTTCTTGCTAACAATATCAAAGAACGATAAAATCCCAGCCTTTTTTTTACTAGTCTCTGACCAACTCTTGACTTAGACCAAAATATTTATTTCTTCACTGAATTCAAAATAAAAGGCGACAGACACTTGCAAATACTTATCACAAAATTGGCTTAGATTTTTTTAAAGATTCAATTTCAAATTTCTCCAAAATTCATATCCTAAAGCAAAATTGAGGCAGTAATAGAAATCAGTTAAGATTTTTGAAAATTATTGTTAACAAGCAGCTTTAATAATCCTTGTTAATAAATACTTATTTAATATTTATTCTGACTTTTGAGAGACACCATAAACTATTACAGATTTGAAATTTTCCATTTTTAGATATTTCGGAAACTTACCTTGACATTTCCCAATAACAGATGTGAAATCATCTTTCGCAGACCTGCAACGCAAGCATGAGAGTGAGACAGCAGCTTCACCACACCAGGACCGAGGAGAACTGCCGTGCACACCACAGACACGGCAGGCGGGACTCTACACGACACTATGTCATCCCTCCTCAAACAGGGGTGGTTCTATGCCTCAGATAAGGCCCGTACGTCAGTGACAATACTCTCTCCCTACCTTTCCTTTTCATCCGAAATGGAGCTACACCAGGAACTAAGTGACACCAGCACCAGTGAGTTCAAACATGGAAACAACCAAAGTGGCCTTCAGTGGGTGACTGGATAAGAAGACGTGGTGCATGTATACAATGGAACACTACTCGACCATAAGGGAAAATGAAATGCAGCTCTTTGCAACAGTATGGATGGGCCTGGAGAATATCATGCTAACCAAAATAAATGAGACAAAAAAGTCAAGAACCACATGAGTTCACTCATATGTGTGATATGAAAGTTAAAGTAAAAAGGAACAAATAAGACAGACAAACAAAAACTCAGAGACACAGACAACAGTATGGTTGTTACCAGAGGGACTGGGCGTGGGGGGTAGTAAAAGGTAAAGGGGGCCAAATACATGGTGACGGAGAAAAATCTGGCTTTGTGTGGTAGGCACACAATGCAATGCAGATATTCATTGTGTGGTGTATCACAGAAATGCACACCTGATACCTATAGAATTTTATTAACAAATGTCACCCCAATAAATCTAATTCAAAAAGACAAGTAGTTACACCACGAGCACAACTGTCAGAAAGACGCATTTCACATCATGGCAACACCTGGAAGAGGAAATGCCAGCCCTCTCCTGCAGATAATGTAAGTTCAAGTCCCGTACCAATGGGACGCTAATGATGCTGCTAAAAACCAGGAACCTGCCCACTAGAGCCACGCCAAATTACGTAATGTAATGTTGAAAGGCCTTCATTATTTCCAATGATTTTTATCCCAATGGTTTTAGGAGGGATCACGAAGCCTCCCCGTCGGAAGTCTACACTGCAGCGGGGGCAAACCCTTGGACTACTCCCCAACAAGCTGAAGGGTCCAGTTCTGTTCGGATAAATGGGAAGAGAAGGAAATTTCACAACAGAACGCTAAAATCAGTGTGGTCACAACTGAATTCTCATTAATACTATTGTTAGTCAAATATTAATGAAGTAGCAAAAAAACCTTTGACTGATATCTGTCCAGGCATCCTGAAATTTATGCCTCATTGCTCATTTTTTGAGAACTAGGAGTTAGGCCTTGCCCAGAGAGAGGGGCCATCCCCAGTCTTAGAGAGGCCATACGTTTTGTCTGCTGTTCATTCATTTCCCAAAGAATGAATCTGTTTTCCTGAGTGAGTCGCTATTGTTCTCTCTCTTCCATAACTGATGCATTAAATAAAAATAAAGCGCATGGAAAGCCCAGCTAAGAGAAGTCTCCTAGATGTGTGTGCAATGCCACTGAGCGTCTCAAGGGGACAGAGAATGTCACTGGTCCCAAGTAATACGTAGCCTTGGCCTCGGGCAGACCCACGGTCCATCTGCAGCTTCATGCCGGCAGAGCAACGCAGCCCCTACTTTTTTGTACCTTCCTGAGCATCTGCTTAGCTGACTTCACAGCACAAAAACAAGAGTGATTTCCAGACTTCTGGAAAATGTGCATCATCTACTGAGAAAGTGAAATTCTTCAAGAGACAGGAGAGTGATCTGAGAGAGTGTAAAAAACATTCCCCTCTAAGAAAGTTCCCTTCATCCTTTAATTGGCAAAATTGATGTGTGACACCTCACCAAATTATGTGAGTTAACAGTAAATCCCTTTAAATATGCCCCCTTTAAAACTCTTAGTTCCCATAAATCAAGTACTGTGCTTCTCAAAGTAAATTTTTAATACAAATATTAACAATTACCTGATCTCCACGCACTGATCTTGAACAGCAGCCAAGAGTTTTCCATTGCTGTCCCAGGGGAGACAGAAGAAAGAAAAATCTGTGTGAGCATTTGTAGCAGTCTTTCCCACAGTTGGAATGATTTTAAGAAGGTAAAATGATTTTTAATTTTTTTCCCATGCTTTCATTATCCATCTTTTGACCTTATAATTAGGTGAGCATTTGGTACAAAAGCACACAGAATGATTCAAATAGAGCTTGAATAAACACATTTAAACAATACTAACCATATGTATCAAAGGGAATTTATGGGCAATAAATACCAAAATTTTAAGCCACAGGACCCCAAACCTAACGCCATAATGAAATATAAATGCTAATCCAGGTAGAGAAACATTATATGAATTTCATACACCCTTACCTTGCAAGGACCAAATGCCAGTTTATCTGTTTGTTAACCAAGCGAACCAGTCCATCAGGGAGCAAAAAGGGTGCAGGGCTGAAACCAGAACACATCAGCTAACTTATAGTCTAATCATGAAAACCACACACACACACACACACACACACTCTCTCTCTCTCTCTCACACACACACACACTCTCTCTCTCTCTCTCACACACACACACACACACACTCTCTCCCTCTCTCTCTCTCTCTCTCTCTCTCTCTCTCTCTCTAAAAGCAGAAAATAGTGAAGCTAGTCCTAAAGAGCCAAGGTCTCTTTTATGTAACTATATTATCTCTGGAGCTTTTAAGATTAGAAGTCCTCACGGAAAAAGCCATCTGTGGTAATTCCATAAAACAATTCCTACACACATATCTAAAAGCTGAATTATATCCTCTGTCAGATTAATCAGTTTTTTGTTCCTTTTAGGGCTCAAAATTAGCACTGTGCCTGAAAACATGCACAATCCTCAAAAGAATTCAGAAGTACCCAAAAACTGAAACCTAAGGAACTTCCTCTGATACACAGCAGCTGAATACGCACCACAGACAGATATGACAATAAACAAAAGTTTCTTAAAAGCTTTGCAAGCTACAGATCCGTCATGTGAATATTGAAGATGAGGCTGAGAACGCTCATCAGTGAAAACAGAAGTGATCATGAGATATTCCTGGTAACGACCACGGGAACAAAGATTACCCCGGGTCCACTAAGGTGCCCTGTCAGGGCTGCCAAGTGCTGGAAACGTCTGTTTTACAAACTGGGCTCAGCTGAGTGTCAGCACCTGCATCGCCATTCAGTTCTGAAAACTTAAATCATAAATAGGGCAATACTATTCACATTTGAGGTTCATACTGCTTCTCTGTGTAACTGGACTCACCTGTACCAGATGTATTGGCGCAAAAACAACAAACGGTCTGTAATAAAAAGAATAGTAGAGCCAAATGTGAATCAGCTGTTCTTGAGGAATCATTTTCAAATTAGATTTCTTGATGGTGAAAATCTAAAACACACTGCAGACTCAGTCGTTACAAAACAAACATGGAGAGTACAAATCTTTAAGAGAATAGATAAAATCTGACATACATGTCAGGTTTTGACAAGATCATGTATTTGTTTATGTTAAGTTCCAACCTGGTGTACTCAAAACTTTGAAGTATTTCCTAATAATACAAAAAGTCAACATGATCTGAGATATTAAATTTTGCCAAAAAGGCTTTAACAAAAACAATGGAGTAGAAATCATAGTAATCACCCTTAAAACCAAAGTGTTTTTATAAAATATTAAGGTAACATTTTATACTTTATAGGAAAGCTTTAAATAATAATAAAATATCCAAAAATGGGGAAGTCCACGAAAAACATAATCTCTAACACGCTATTGACAAATAATGTTTTATGGAATCTCATTTAAAATAGGTATGTGTGTGAACATGTGTACACAATTAAGTGCATATCACTGGGAAAAAGTCTGAGGGATAATAGATTACCTCTGGGTGGCAAAATGAGGAATAATTTAACACTTACTCTAATTAGTGGTTATCTGTATTCTCTAAATTTTCTACAATAAGTTTTATTACTTGTATACATTTTCTAAATTTCAAAGCATTTGTGATAACGAAAATTGAATGTGCTAATGCTTTTTGTATCGGAAGAGAAAAGTATTTTATCTTTACCAGATGATAAAGGAACACAGGCACCCTGGCTAGCGTGGCTCAGTGGACTGAGTGCCGGCCTGCGAACCAAAGGGTCTCCAGATGGATTTCCAGTCAGGGCACAGTCTGGGCTGCAGGCCAGGTCCCCGGCAGGGGAGCAGGCAAGACACAACCACACAATGATGTTAACTTCTCTCTCTCCCTCCCTTCCCCTCTTTCTAAAAAATAAATAAATAAAATCTTTTTAAAAATACAGGTGATTTCAAGTACTGACCTCCTTTGCAACTGAATCTTGTTTTAGAAGTAACATGCACCAGTATAACAAGGTGAGGCTTCAGAACCAGGAAGCCATCCAGTCGAATTCCAAATGAATGACCTGGAGCAAGTTCCCTCACCTAAACACAGAAACTCCTGACAGCGCCCACCTCACCGGCCAGGTGAAGGCTTCTAACAATTAATACCGGTAAAGCCCCCCAAGCATACTTCCTCAGGTCTGTGAGCTCAAAGGAAAAGTCTGCTAGGAGTTAAAGGAATGCCCTGGTTAATCAGTTTGTAATTTGAATAACTCTGAACAGAGGTACCCGAAACATCATGTTAGCCACTTAAAACAACTTGTCATTGTTTTTTTACTCTCACCAGAGGACATTTTTTCCTTGTTTTTAGAGAGAGAGGAAGGGAGAGAGAGAAAGAAGCATCAATAGGCTGCCTCCTGCACACGCCCAGACCAGGGATTAAACCCACAATCTAGGTATGTGTCCTGACCGGGAACTGGACCCACAACCTCTTGGTTTCGGGACAACAATCCAACCGAGCCACACTGGACAGGGCTGTGTTTTCATCCTCAATGTCCATATTCTCTGACACTCACACTGGATTTGACTTTATTCATTTCTTTGAGCATATCCATAATGGTTAACTCGGGCCATACATTTGCTCTACAGAACATACATATACACACACATACATATATGTTTACATATATATCACATCATGAAAATATATACACGTATAAAATTAAACTCAAGTAACATGTATACCCCTCACTTTCATAGGGTGCTACCTTTTAAGTCTAAAAAACACATTTTAAAATCCCTAAACTTTCTAAAACAGCACAGTTATGAAAGAAATGGGGGGAAATTTTCTGCTATGTACTTACACATAGAAAAATAAATAAGCTATACTTACCTCTAATTGCTTTTGTGATGATAAAGGATGCACCATGTTTTCGGTTGCCTCTGGGCTGCAAATAAAACTTACATTTAAGAATTTTCTAGTAATCCTTATATAATATGTAAAAGTTCTATTTCTTTTGTGAATGCTCAGAGCACTGAGTACAAATCAGCAGTATTTAAAAACCACTTATAGACAGAAACAAGAAGCAGGCCTGGGAACAGTGGGAGTACGAGCGAGCGTGTGAGGGTGACTTCTGCACAGGACAGGAAGGATTCAGGCTAGACACTATTTCATCTCAAAACCTTGGTCCAAAGACAAGAGAAGTCAAGGGCAAAGACCACCTTAGTCCCGAGTTCAGCTCAGCTGGGGGATACAGAGACGAACAAGTTTTGCGTCCAGGAAAGGGGGTCATGCAGATCAATAAACTCATGTCTGGAAGCAAATTTATTGCATGTTTTATTGAATGTTCTATATTACAGAGAAAACGCTACTAAGGCACATACTGACATATAATTGCTACACTAAATAGTTGAGTACAGATTAAACACTGTGTGGGCTAAACAATTCCAGGCACTACAAATGCTCAATGAGATGTACTAATGTGCTGTTTAAAATAAAGAACAATGGACATAGAGTAAATGCAGGCAAATATGGCTGAAAAGCACAAAATAGTTATTTCACCCAACAAACATGAAATGATCATCCACTTCATGTAAGGCACACTTTGGTCCTGGGAAGGGATATAGAAATGAATCCGATAAAAATATAAAGAAAGAAAGAAATCAGGTGCAGCTTCACTCCAAAAGCCTGTTGTTTGAGAGCTGAAATCAACAGAACCAAAAAAAAGTGCCATGAGGTTTCAATGTAAGTTGATATTGTGCTTATTTTTTAAGTCAATTTATAACACGAAGCATGCTGATACATTATTGTAATTAATCAGTGAGTACTAAGGAGTGGAAACTTATCCTTAGCCAACCAATAGCAGCAGCAATTGCTTCCTGGGCATAATCTACAAAATATTCACACTGTTAAAAGCAAACAGAAACTAAATAAACCTGAAAAACAGTAATAGAGGCAGATCTCTGCCAGCCTACAAAAACATTTTTCAAGACAAGCAGAAACGGCATTGGGAAGAAGGATAAAGAAAAATGACAAATTTCATACGAGAATGGGCAAGAGAATGAATAGTTTCTCCAGAAAAAAAAACCCACTTTAAAAAGATTTTGTAAAGAGAATTTATATGGGCTGGACACCGTGACCTTTCATAAAAGTTGTTTGCGATCTTGCTGCATCATCTGAGCCTAAACCAGTGACTGGCACATGTTAGGCAACTCAATAAATATGTGCTGGATAAATGTGGACTCTTACTCTTCACCCTGTGCCTGGGAGGTCCTCCCTAGGGTACAACTGATAAGCCCAAGCTCCATTCCGGGTTACCAAGTCCTACGACCCCTTTTTTAGCAAAGAACCCAACTGGGGCATTTTGTTCAACACCGCTATTACAGCGCTTATTACTCTAGGTGATGAGAAATGTTCACTCGATCGTCTCCCCTCTACAGTGCAAGCACCACGAAGGTTATTCACCTCTGTATGCCCAGCGCCGAGCACAGTCTCTGGGACACGGGCGGACACACACATACACTTATTAAATGCTTAAGTATTGAAATACACAAGAACTGGCACAGTTCAGCTCCGAGCAGGAGTAAAGGTTGGAAGCCACACTCCGTGGCAGCCCGCCAGAAGTTAAGACTTTGGGTCCTGGAAAACTCCCACTACAGCTGAGAATCAGACCTGCCAGCCCGCGGGACCGGACCCCCGAAGAGGCAAATATGAAGACCCTGGAGGCCATCGCTGCAGCTCCCCTCCAAGGACCGCCAGTGAGACAGAACCAGAGCCCGAGGTTCCGACCCGCGACACCGCATTCGGAGACCGCGAGGAATCTCAGGAGCCCGGCTTCGGGGACCCAGACCCCAGCCAGCCCCCAAGCCGTTGCTAGGGCAACGGGACAAGCTGCTGAGCCGGGCTCCCCCGCCCGCCCGGCACCGCTCCCCTACGTGGCTCTTCCTACGTGGCTCTGCCCGGGCAGCGTCTACGCCAAGCGGGCCGCGGCTCTAGAGGGGCCGGGTTCACCTGTACTTCTGTCTCCGGGGGCCACTCGGTGTTGACCAACAAGTCGTAGAGGATCGTCTCCTCCTCGTCCTCTGCGGTGCCTGGCATCACAGCCGGCGCGGACTTGGACGCCTCCATGACCGCCCGGCCCCCGAAACGCGGGGCCCTACGGCATCCCGCGGCGGACAAGCTTCCTCGTCCGCGACCGCCTTAAACTCACAGGGAAGGGGGCGGGGTTAAGCGGAGCGGAAAGGAAATGTTAGGTTAACCCTTTCAGGAGTAGGACAGACATGGACTATTGCTTGTCCGGTGTAGGACTGGGTACCACTGCGCTCCTTGCTTATTAACCTGCCTGACACCAGCCAAATCTGAACCTCCTAACCAGCCAGCTTCTACAAAGTAAAAATGGTAAAAGTATCCCCCTGAGATGCTAGCATTCATCTGTGCATTCGTTGCCCAATACACAGAGAAAGAGTACAGAGTTTTTTAAATAAACGCCAACGAGTGATGCGACACGACAGATTATGCTGATGAAAGGTATCAGGGAAGTACGATACAGAGTCTCAGGGAAAGCAATGAAAGCCGGAGGGGCTGGAGGGGCTTCCTGGAGTAAGTGTAGCTTGTCCTGGGGCTTTAACAATAGGCAGAGCTGGAATTAAATGAAGATCTGGGCAGAGCATTCCAAGACGGGGAAAGTAGGGTGAACAAAGACGAAGGCAGAAATGTGCAGTGGGAAGAGCAGGCAGTGGACTAGAACCCAAGCTGAGAACGAGTGTGCAGACGGTGAAGTGGAGGCGTTCAGGTAAGGATGGACAGGAAGGGGGCGAAAATGCGGCCTCCTTCATTCACTCTTTTGTTCATACATTCCTGCCACAAGTGCCTCAGGACAGAAAGCCTTGTGCTGTAAACAGAGCCTATTGTAATCCAAATGAACACAGAGGACAGCGTACAAAGAATTAGTACCGTGTCACATTCAAAAGAAACAAATACTGAAGATTTCTTGCAGGGGTTACAGGCATAGTATCCATCAAGATGCATTAGGCAGTGATGCAGTAAAAAAGCCTCGGCTGGGAGCCCAGGGTTTCCTTTCTCTCTCAAAGTTAAAGACCTCTCAGCAAGCCCTAGGTCCCCTGCTCCCTGCCTCCCCCACCACCCACAGCCACACCGGCCTTGCTCTTTCCGAACACACCAGACACACATCCACTTCAGGGACCTTGCAAGGGCTGTTCCCCCTGCTTGGAACGCTTTCTACCAGATGTTTGGTTCTCTTCCTCATCTCCAAGTCTTTGTTCAAATGTCACCTTCTCTCTGTAGTTTACCCAGACAGCTTTTAAAATTTGCAATCAATTAGTTGCTCTTCCTCTTGAGAACAGTATGGAAAATGTAGAAGCCAGGGAACTTATGTGTATGACCCATGGACAAAAATTAAAGGGAGGGGAATGCAAGGGGGGGGCAGATAGAGGGGGAAAATGGGACAACGGCAATAGCATAATCAATAATTTTTTTTTAAAAAATTGCAGTCACCTTCCCTGCCAGCTTTCCAGCTCCCCCACACCTTCTGTATTTTTCTCCCTAGCACTTGGCATCACCCAAAACACTCTTTAACTTGTTCATTATATTCGTTCATTGTCTGTCCCCATTCACTAAAATGTAGGCTCTGCCAGAGAAGAATGCTCTGTCTACTATTATACATTCAGATAGTACAACGGAAAAAAAACAGCTTTCTGCCTGCGTAAGGAGAAACTCCATTCTTCCCTACTGTGTGTCTCTTCCCTGTGGGTCTTCTTTACTACTCACGGAAGCACTTTACTCTGACACTGCTAGTCACCAAGTATGTGGAGGTTTTTCCCCAGACCAACAAGCAGTTCCCAGGCATCAGAAAGGTGCCCAAGAATTCAACTCAATTCTGACACTATCTGTCCTGAGACCACTCAGATCCCACAGGCGAAGGGCTCAGTCCCACAAGACTGCCCACCCCCTCTCATTTACACACACACATACACACACACTTCAAACACCAGATGCAAGCCCAGGTTATCACCTGTGCATCTGAACAACTGACTATAGATCAGAGATTTCAAAGACCCCCTCCATGGGTTTGATGAACTGCCTGGAGCAGTTCACAGAACCCAGGGAAACCTTTGCCAGTTTATTAAAGGATATGATGAACAGCTAGATGAAGGGAAACATAGGCCCCATGACAATATCCCCAGAGTTTATAAGGGTGCCTTGAACAGAGACAGGACAAAATACATATTACTTCTTGAATGAATGAAAAACTGCCCCAAAAACCTTTTCGACACATTGGATCTGAGAAGTACTTCTCACAGCAGCTTTTCATCAAATCCTCAGTTGCAAACAGCAAACACCTCTCCCCATCCCACCAAAGCTGTCACGGTGCCCTGCTTCAGGGACCACATCTCACGAGGATGTATGATGTAGAAGGTGACCTGGTAGGAACACCCTTCACTGGGGGAGTAGGAGGGGCCACCCCTAAAGAGGGCCAGGGCCTCAGCACTGCCCCTTCCCCTTTCTGCACACCTGTTTCCTTGGCCCTTTACTCCCCTTCCCTATCTCATCTTTTCGTAGGAAGAAATCAGATAGCATTCTGCTTCAACCATTCTCTTCGCCAGCGATCAGCACAAGCACAGCCAAGGGTGGCTCGCCAAACCGACAAGGGCTGCTTCCTTCCTGACTGTGAAGAAAACGATTGCAAATACATCACCAAGAATTGTTTTTTTCTCTACCATCGTCCCACTATGCCAATTGCTTTATTCATCCTCACCCTGACCCCAGTTACCATAGTTTGTACAACAGAGCGGGAAGCCTGAGGCCATGCCTGACTGACTCCTGGGAGCTTGTATTCTGCAGAAACAAAAAGCACAGACGGAAAGGACGTCATTTAGAAAGTGACTATGCATTTAACGGGAGGCAGTTCCTGGAAGGGAAAGTCTACTTCCAGAGGTGCCCTGAGCAGCCGGGCAGGTTATGAAGGCTTCCTCACCACTAGTTAAAATCCAGAGGAATCCTGGGAGGGGAAGAAAGCAAGGTGACCAGCAGGAGGGAAGAAGGTGGCGAGAATACGTATGCCATGACAAGCACTGCAAGTGTAGACTATCAGACGTTGGGGCTGGAGAAGAAAAGCAGAGACGTGACCAAAGTTCAAATCGAAGTTCAGGGGAGTCAAAGGAACAGGGAGGTTTGAGACAGGGAGGGCGGCTGAAGTCCAACGGCCAATTGGTCTTATTCACATTGACTATATAGTTACTTGTCCAAACTGAAAAGCGATGACTTTAATAATTATGATAGGAAATTATGACAGGAATGGAACAGGACTGTCCCAGGCAAACTGAGATGACGGTCACACTAATCTTTTTTTTTTTTATGTTTCATTTATTTATTTTTAGGGGGGTGGGGAGGAGAAAGAAAGAGGAAGAGAAACCATCGATGTGAAAGAGAAACATCGATTGGTTGCCTCTTATACAGGCCCTGACCAGGGACTGAACCTGAAACCCAGGCTTTTGCCCTGACTGGGAATCGAACCGGTGACCTTTCTGTCTACAGAACTGAGCCACACTGGTCACGGGGAGGTCACACTAATCTTAAACAGGAGAGTGGTTCATTTAATGAAGAGACCTCGGGCATTTCACAAGGACAGTAAGACTCTTTTCTTCATCATAAATCTCTCCTCCTTTCCACCCTCACACTTACAGTGGCCGCTATCATTTTTGTGTGCCTAGGCCTTTGGCTTCCTTTGCAGAACAGTTCCACTCTTCTCCCTTCACCGGAGTCACGCAGTTATAGCGGGGCTGCCACTCCCCAAACACAGCCCCTTTGATCCAAGTCTGTCTGCGCAGACAGCCCCATTCCCCCAACTTCAGTGAGCACTGGGCTGAGAATGTTTCCCTGGGGCCTGGGGACAGGAGGTTCCATGGAAGTGGAGGAAAAAGCACCTTTGCTTTGGGGATCACAGAGTTTGAAAAATACAAATTTCGGGGTGTCAACAGCCCTCTGATACACTGTACAGGGAAAGCCTGTCTGCATGGTGAGAAAATGAAACCGACACAGTGAGAAAAACACAGGAGGGAGAGACTTCAGCTGATATTAGCATGCCTGAGACAAGTGGCATTGGTGTGCCCCAGTTTAAGTGAGCTAGTGCATTGCCCGGAAGCTGATTTGTGTTTCAATGCTTTGAAACCACTGCTCTCTTGACATTTCTGGCTTTTGCAGATCCACCTAAATTAGAATCTGCAGTGTGTGGGTCTCTGCAGTGTTGCCTCCAAGTTATTCGTTAATAGTACCTTCACGGTGCTCTCACATTAATACAGGGATAGAGCTCACAGAGTTCCTGGCTCACGGAGCTCTTCCGTCCTCACAGCCACTGCTGAGATGAACAGACAGAAACCCGGGAGAGAGATTCAGACCCCATTTCGCAGACGAGGAAAACTGAGGCTCAGAGAAGTCCCAGATCACAACTGAGCCAGAATTCAAACACTGTTCTTCAGGTCTTGAGCCCGTGCACCTTTGTTCACACACAGCACGTCCCGGGGAGACCAGTGAGCACTTCGATAGCTGAAAATGAAAGTGAACTGCTGTGGGTGACCAGCAGGTGGGATGGCAGTTATCAGCCTCTTCTATTCAGGGGAGACTAAGTCTATACAAGAGTTTGGTCGCCATATACTGTCACAGTCATCTAACTAACTTCTGACTCTCGCTGAAGGTCTAATTTAAAGAGATTTTAAGTCATGAGTAAGTCATATGCTTTCCAAATAACCAACACAAATGGTAGCTCCATAAGCTGCTTAGGAAATGAGACTAAAAAAGATGGAGAATTCCAGAATAGGCATAGCAATAGTGACGGCAATACTGACAGCTACAGTTCGTGTCCGTACTCCAAGCACTGCGCCGGGCTCTTGGTTGCACAGCATCTCGGCCCCTCTCTGCAGCGCTGCAAGGAGAGCGCAAACACCCCTGTACATGAGGAAGCGGCGGCTCGAAATCTGCGTGACCCAAACCAGGTTACACGCCAGTAGTGGTGACGCCAGAATTGAAACAGTTTTTGTCTAATGTTGAGATAATCAACAGAGAAGGAACCATGATCTGGCCATTTTAATGAGAAGTAATCTGATGATTTTATAAACCCTTGATGAGGGGAAGGAAAAAAAAAACAAAAATATTTTCCCATTTTTTCCCTATTATCATAGCATACCAAGTATGTCTCAACTGAACTAAAATATAATTCTCATTCACTCTACTGATGGCCGTGGATATTATCACATTATCACCTCAGAATCAGATAAAAATTGTTACAATATCTCACATAAATGAATTATGTTTCTTCTCTCCTTCCATGCAGAGCTATCATTAAGTGACTTTCATTTTTTTTAGGAGCTCAGCTTTTTTAGCTTCTATCAGCTAAAGAGCTCATTAAGCCAAAAGCCATTAATGATTCAGCATTTAACCCTTTTATGCTTCTGCATAGTAGAGACCAAAGATAGTTGATCATTTGGAGCAGCTTTCATTTTAAAGTTGAACTTGCACAATAAAATTAAAGTTGTGCACTTAAATGCTACCTGGTATACGTGTCATATATTTGTACTTGGTTGAATGATAAAGTAGTTCTTTACGAAGTGTATAAACTGTAAATGTAATAATAAAATAATATCAAGGGCAATGCAAGAAATTCTATTTCCTCCAGAAAGCCTGGAATATATTAGTCACTCCTTCCATAAATATTCTAAGACTTCCATAATATCTCTTGGCAGCCAAACAGATACCATAGTGTTCATGCATGGTTATTAGTGAAGAAGAAATCTCCAGCCCATTACTTAAAGCTTGTTTACTCTGATTTGCTACATAATTCACACAGGTCATCCCCACCCCCCCATTTTCCTCACTCACAAATCATAAGGAACAACAAACTGGCCTTACCAGAGACACCAGTGACAAATGCGAAAACAAGCAGCACATGCGAGAGGTGTGTGAATAAATCAGAAAAAAAAAACCCCACTAGCAAATTAATCACTTAATGATTTATATGTAAGAACAGCTATTTTGCTTTATTTAATTTGAAAACGTTAGCTTTAATACACTTTGAAGCATCAAAAATAAGATGGATTCATGGATAGATTGCTGATGACTAAGTGGAAAGATATGCGATAAAGCAAGTATCACAAAATATTGATAAAGTCTTGTGGTGGGTACTTTCCACTTTGCAGTATGTGAAAACTTTAATATAAAACATGGGGGGAATTGAAATTAAGAACAATCTAACAATAGCGGGGGGGGAGGGGACTGTGGGGAGAAGGGTTTTCAGGAACCACTATAGAGGACACATGGACAGACCAATGGGGAGGGTGGAAGCAGGGGAGGGGAGAAAATGCAGACAGCTGTAATTGAAGAACAATAAAGTAATTATATATATATATAAAAAAAACCATGAGGGGAAACAGTAAAGCTCTAATTTTAGACCGCACAAATAAGGGGTACGGAAGAGAGAAGTCCAATGAACAGTGTGATAAAGTCCTTTCTGACTTGAGACCAGGACTGAGACATTAAATAACTTCAGATTTTAATAGAAATATATGCTGTTACTAATATAATTTCCTTAAAAAGAAAGAAATACAATGTGTATCTTCCAAACCATGCAATGGATTAAGGAAACTTTTTGAGGCAGAGAATGGAATAAATGAGTAAAAGAAACCAGGACAAAGAGAAAATGCTTCCACGGGGACCAGGTGGCCCAATGCTCACTGAGCTAACACAGCACTCACATGCTCACACACGCATGTACACATACCACACACACACACACACACACACGCCCCAGACTCTCTTCCGACCTTACAGAGAGTAAGACAAATGGAATATAATTTCTTTCCTAGGAAATTCTCAGTCATTACATCTTCAAATATTTCCTGTATACCACGCTCTTCAGATGGAGGGGGGACCTTGTTAGCCTCCTAAGGTCACAGTCCCCGTCGTCCTTCGCGTCTCTGTCCTGTGGTCGCGGCGATTCCCTCAGATCTCTCTTCCACTTCACCTGTTCACCTTGCAGGTTAGTCTATGTTCAATCTGTCCAAGTTTTTGATATCAATTATTATATATTTTATTTCCAAGAGTTCTTTTTTTAAAAAAATCAAGCATGCGGGTCATGTTAGTTTCCTGCTTCTTACTCATGTTTCAAGTCTTACTTCTAGAAACACACCCAGCATAATTTATATTTCCTACTGATACTTCTAGTACCTGAAATCTTTAAAGAAGTTTGCTTGTTTCTCTGGACTCTTGCTCACAGTGACTTGTTTCTTTATGCAGTGTGTGTGTGAGTGCATGAGAGGCAGAGACAGAGGGGGAGAGAGAGAATGTTTGTCTGTGTCTCTTGTTGCTTCATATGCTTTGGAATCCAACCTGTGAGCACTTTTTGAGCCCTGGGGTAGAGGGTACACTCCCCGCTGGGAGGACCTGCCTTCGCTTTGGCAAGGTGCCTGTGAGATTTCAGTCTACCTTACATTCAGATTCTAAATTATTTCCGATGTTACAAATCATGGAAACTCAGACCCCAAACTTGCAAAAGGATTCCAGGCTGAGCAGACAGGTTTGGCTGCTGTCTGACTCTGTTTTGAGATTTTTATTTTATTGTGTAGCTCTTCTTGGGTCCTACCTCTAAGTAAGGTGATCAGTGATCCAACCCTCCCCCCCTTCACAGGCCCTTGGCTTTGACACCAGCCTCCCCATCCCACCCCACTTCCACCATCAGCCCTGAAATCAAAGCTCGGCCCAGAGAGCCGCTCTTGACTTCTCTGCTTGCTTCTTCTGTGGATCCTTCTGTCCACAGCCAGGATTTAGGGTTTCCTTTACTTTCAGACAAGCTCCATTCATTTTCAAAGTTGTGGTTTTGTTTTTACATTTTAGCAAGGACTCTTGGTGTTTGTGGGAGTCTTTCAGGATGTCTTGTCTGACTAATTGCCGGGAACGAAACAGGGTGAACCTCAGAGAGGGAAGCACAAAGGGGAAGGCACTCTCGGGGCCACAAACAGCGGGGCAGCTCGCAGGTGCGCAGACCGCAGGCGGCAGATCCGTGATGTGGCTCTGAAGGGACATGACAGGCAGCACCCGGAAGGAATGCGCGTGTTTGCCCACCTGTGTAAGATGCCTCTGGGGCTCCCCAGAAATGTGTGGCAGGGTCCCGCCTCAGCAACTGGGAGCCAGACCAGAGAAATTACAATGTTTCATGTTACCTTGGTCACTGCCATTCATGTCCATCGGCTGGGGACGCCTAGGGGACCTCAAATAACACCAACAATTCAGAAACTCAAAAGGCAACTACAAAATCAAAATACTGTAATTCTTTGTGGACAGGGACAGCGGCTTTTTAATCTCTGTACATCCAGCTTGAAGGTGGGCCCTGAATGCTACGATTTTATTGACTGCATGAATTATTCATGGTTACGTGGATGCTGTTACAGATGAACCTTTGGGGCTTAAAAAAGAGAAAGTGCAACTTTTAAAAATCATTTATTTCCTCCAGCAAAATATTGTAGGCTCAAGGAAATTTTCTCTTGCTAAGCAGATCATTCACGAGCTCTGATATTTTTTCTACTGTTGTAATGAAATTATGGCCAAGTCCTTCATTTTATCCTTGAGCTTCCGCTAATAAAAAACGACAGTGGGAACATTAACCAGCAGAACAAGGATTCAATGAAGCTGATGAGGAATTAATAATGTGTTTTGATAGGGCAAAGCACTAACGGAAAATGTAGAAGCTATTAAAACATTAGGAACAGACACTCTCTAGAAAAGCTAAATTAAACACAGAGGATTAAGAACCATTTGAGGTGGAATTACTAAATGTCTCTCAATTTTAATGATGTAAGCTCCTCAGTGGAATTTCATGCAGTAAACTGTTGCCTGCTGAAGTCCTTATTATTTTTGGTTTATTTTTAGATTAAAAAAAATGTATACCCAGCCCTGGCTGGTATAGCTCAGTGGATTGAGCACAGCTTGCGAACCAAAGGGTCGCCAGTTTGATTCCCAGTCAGGGTGTATGCCTGGGTTGCAGGCCAGGTCCTCAGTGGGGGCCACGTGAGATGCAACGACACACTGGTGTTTCTCTCCATCTCTTTCTTCCTCCATTCCCTTCTGTCTAAAAATAAATAAACTAATTAAATCTTTTTTAAAAATGTATACCCAATATTAAACTCTTAAAGTTTTTAAAGTCTAACTTGTTATTTAAATACAATTGTAATCTGACACAGACATAGATTAATGATTTAAAAGGAGGCTTGGCAACCTAATTAAATCCTGAAGAAGTTAACTTAAAAAAAAACTGAAGTCATTTAGGGGGAGACAAAAATCACTTTTGAACTTAAGTAACCAAGAAACAAAATAGTATGTTAAAGTCAAATGTAGCACTGTGCTAGAACTTGCTCTGGAATTCATATTGGACTTCAGAGGTAAAACTCAATCGTTTTGCAACAATTACACATCAATAGAATGTCATTTCTTTTCCTCCCTCCCCCCTATCTTGACTTGTAGAATCTTCCAGGTCCCCCCCCCACCGCCACCTCCCCCCCACAGACCCTCACAAAGGCATGAACAAGGCCTTGTTTTGAATCGCGGCTCTGTGCCTCAGTTTCCTAATCTAAATATGGGGTTTAGGGGACCTAAAGTAACACATAAATCTGACAAAGATCCTCTGCTTAACTGAACTCCAGCCCGCACTTGCAGAATCAGAATTTACATTTTAACAGATTTCCCAGGTGCCCCACGGTGAAGGATGAGACACGTCCTAGCTCCCCGCTCTTCTCTGACACAGCTTCTGGGTGAGCGCGTCCATTTCCAGGCTCGCTGCCTATCCGTTGACAATCCTCAAATTTGTATTTCTACTCAGCGTACCTCCCCCAGGCTTCAGACTCTCACAGCTAACTTTTTGCCGTCTATCTCCAGCTAGAAGTCCCACATTGACAATAAACTCGACTTGTCCACGAGCTGCGGCTCCTCCTTTAATCTTGTTTTCTCAATGGATCCTAACGCCGTCCACCCAGTTACCCATTCTAGAAACCTGGGCGCTGCCCTAGCGTCTTTTTCTCCAACCTTCCCCGCCCCTGAATCAAATCAAACCTGGCCGGTTTAACGTTATTTCTCTCACCGGCCTTTCCTGCCTGACAGACTACTCTCTGGGTCCTAGTTCCAGGTTCAGTTACATCTGTGCACTGCTGCGAGAGCCTGTTGAAGGTGCCTTCATCAAGCCTCTTCCTCACCAAACCACCGGGAAGAGCCGTAGAGAATGGACAGCTGGTCGTACCACTGTCTTCCCTAAAATCTGCTTCACCCACAGCCATGGCTCTGACTGCGGCCCCCAGCCCCGGCAGTCTCTGCACTGCCTGGGAACCCGTGAGAAAGGCAAACTATAGGCCTAACGCCAGATCTACCTCCCACATCAGAAACACTGTGTTTTAACAAGCCCGCCAAGTGATGCTGTTGCCCACTAGAGGGTGAGGACCACTGACTGGCCAGATTAAATTGGTATTACTAATCTGATATCCATAGTCCTTCCTAATATAGCCCAGGTCCGAACTCTCATCTTTATTTCTGTCCATTTCTCAATTTGAACTTGACACATGAGGAACACAGATATACGTGTTAATAAGGCTACAGTCGCACGTCTCCAAGTGGCTCCCCAGTGTTCAGGCCCTTCTGTGGTTCCCTCTGCACAGGACAGGGCTGGGCTGTCTAAGTAGTAGGAATGATGGCCCAAGGCGCAAGGGCAGGGCGTGTGGAGTGGACAGCGGAAGCAATTAGTCATAAATTCCAGCTATGACCATGTGACATAAGATGCATTCATTTTATGCCGGAGTACTTAAATATGGCTAACTTCAGATCACTGCATTCAAGTTGTAGGGTATAAAGGAGAAGAGCAAGTGTCATGCAAGGGCTTTGTATCCCCGTCTGGGGAAAAGGCACATTTCAGTTGTACGCGGGGTAGTCGTGCCACGTGAGAGGGATGCGTGACCTTGTTATTGTCTTTATGTGGAGATTAAGTATGGTTTACGGAGATGCATATGGGTGCCTGGTTGAAAGGGCTGGGCCTGTGATGGCTCGTTTTATGTGTCAACTTGTCTGGGGAAAGTCGGGCCTCATCCAATCAGTTGAAGGCCTCGATAGAACAAAAGACGGACCCGCCCCAAGCAAGAGGAAATTCAGGCAGCAGGTGGCCTGCAGAGCTGCCTTATGGGCAGTTCCTGGCTCTCCAGTCTGGCAGCCCACCGTATGGATTCTGAAGTTCCAGCCTCTATAATTGTGTGACCAATTTCTTAAGATAAATCTTTCTCTACATACATACAGGATCTTGCAGAAGTACGGCTTGCTTGAGTGTGGTTGGTAGTGTAATAATGAGTGTAATAATTTATAGTTTTCACTTGAACAGTTTACCTAAAGTGTCATATGGAATGCTTGAGTGTAATATTGTCACGTTACAGAATTACATGTTTAAGATTTTGTAATAAAGAAAAAGGGGTGCTATTTGTGCCGACCCTATACATCTCTGGAGAACTGTGACTAACACATGGCCACGCCGGCTTATCCCCTGTCCCATGTGCTTTTCTTACAATGAAATGTTGATGTTCCCCCTTCAGGCAGTGAGATCTATGATCCCCTTGAACCTGGGAAGACCTCTGTAAATGTCTCAATCAATAAAATGGGGAAGAAGTGATGCTGCTTGACTTCGGAAGCTTGGTCATATAAGACCACATGGGCTTTGGGAGGCTGCCTTTGGAATACAACTGCCATGTTGTGAAGAAGCCCAGGCCACAGGCAGAGACCTCAGCCAGGGTCTCAGTGACATAAACATCAACTATTAGGTGAGTGCAGACACTGTTAAATGGTTCCATCCCCTAGCCTTCCAGTCTTTCAGTAGATGCGCTAGGTATTGAGGAGCAAACGTAAGCCATTCCTGCTGTGCCGTGCACAGGTTCCCCACCCGCAGAAGCTATGAGCCTAATAAATTGATGTCTTATGCCACTACGTTTGGGGTTAATTTGTCACGTAGTCATAGTAACTGGAACATCACTCTTCAGAGCTGCATTGGAAGCAGCCTTTCCAAATTCCCAGTCTTATCACTGTAACATCACAGGCACCTATGCCCAGGTGTATGCCCAGGCAGTATACATTTCTATTTTCAGAATTACTTTATCCACGCATTTTAAAGAATTCTTAACCATTCTTTTTATCTCCCCACCCCCTGCTTTAAAAATCTAGCACATTGTCCTCTTTCAGTCTGCTTTAAATAAAGACCACAGGCTTCCTTGTTGACAAAGCCTGCGATCAGTTTGCATAGACAGGAAGGGGGCCCAGCGACGTGGATGCAGAGAGGGAGGCGGGGAAAGCCAGCCTGCACCCCGGGCGCTGATGCAATAGGCCTCTCTTCTGCAGGTCCTGGAACCCAAGGGTCCTGGCAGATTTGGGGCGTCTGGGTTCAGAACATTCGTCTGGTACACCATGTGTCCATAAACACCCACAACCTCCAGGACCTGTTCTCCTGTTCAGACCCCGAGAGCAGCACCCTTTCCCCCAGAGCCATCCGCGTCAGCCACAGGGGCTCAGGAGCACTCAAGATGGCGAGCGTGGAAGAGGGAGTGGCATTTCTGCCTGCCACTGGTCAGCACCCAGCCATCAATCGTGTCCCCGCCTGGCTTGCTTCTAATGAGGCCGACACGGTTAGTGAGATCTCTTTTTCTGTTTTACAGTCCCTCTGAAGCTCATCGGGTTGTCCTTTGTCTCCCTCTCCCCATATATCTGGAGTGATGGACTTTATGGCCACTTCTTCGGGGGACAGGGAATTACAGATGTCTGGATTTATGCCTGTGTGCCCAGTCCCCTCTCGCCCAAGCACCGTGAGGTGAAAGCGGGGACAGTGAAAATGATGCTGCATTCTAATAGATCTGGACCCGTTTCTGACAGCTTATTTTGACAAAAGCATAAAAATTCAACGATTGTTGCTCAGCTGAGAAGCTGTAGGAAATTCAGGAGGGAAAAAAGAGGACGTTTAAACGTGAGCTATCTCCAAACGGCTCTCTGAATCAGGTGCGGTGTGAAAAATAGGGTAAGTAAGCTAAGCCAACAGATTCCATGACAACAATAGCTGGTTTAGAAGGAACATGATTTACCCCAGAGGCGGCTGGATGAAAATACTTTCTCCCGATATTGAGGGATTATCACCTGCTACTTGAACAAATACCGAGTCCATTAGGGAAGAAGTGGGGTGTGGAAACCAGCCTCGAGATGGCCTCCAAATGACCCTTGTCTACTTGTACTCACACCTTCGCGTATTTCCACACTGACTAGGCATCTGAGACCAATAATACAGTGCAGAAGTGACAGTGGGTGACTCTGATGGCTGGTCATAAAAGCTATTGCTTACTCCGCTTTGCTCTCACAATCACTTGTTTTGGTGGGGGGGGTAGTGGTGAGGGTACCAACAGGCATATCATGAGAACATTTGGGAAGGCGTCCGTGTGGAGAACAGAGGCCTCCTGCTAAGTGCCACACAGTCACCAGGGTGAGCTGCCTTTGCAAGCTGAGTCGCCCTCACCAGTCTTCAGGTGCTCGCAGTCCACCATAATGGCAAGAATGAGCCTGGGTGGAAATGCCCAGCCAAACTGCTCCTGAACTCCTGCTCCACAGATGCTGCAAGTGATAATAAATGTTTATACTTTAAGATATTAGAGTTTGAGGCAGTAGGTCCTGTAGCAAGAGATAATGAATGGGAATATAGGAATTAAGATTAGGGTCAGCAAAGTGGGGCAGAAAACCCCAAACAAGCAAGACACATGTTTATTTCTTTCTTGTGTAAGAAATCTAAAGTCAGAGTTTTGGCTAATATGATGCTCGTTGGTGTCAGGGACTCAAGCTACTTCTCTGCTATCATACTGCTATCTTCAGTGTGTGGTTCTCTTCTCATGGTCCATTATGGCTGCTCAGACCCAGCCATCACATCCCCATTCCAGCCAACAAAAAGGAGGAAGAGCAAAAGGATGCACCATCTCCCTTAGGGATATTTCTGTTTATAAGCCGCTGGCTAGAACACAGGTGTATGGCCATATTGAGCTATCAGGGCAGATGGGGAAATAAAGTCTTTATTCTGAACAGTCATATGTCCAGTTAAAAGTCAGAAATTAACGGAAAAACAGAAATAATTATTGAGGCAAACTAGCAGTTTAGTGATTGGCATTAATCAGGATTTGCTGCAAGGTGCTGGCTGAGCTGAATATCAATGAGGAATCTGTCAAAAAGATAGGTGTGGTATATAATAGATCCCTACAAACTCTGCCATTCATTGCATCAAGAAGTAAAGCCCATTTCCCCTCCTCATGGATTTGGGCTGGTCATGTGACTTGCGTTGACCAATAGAATTTGGCAGAAGTGATCCTGTGCTACTTCCAAGGCTAGCTTAGGAGATATGTACCTCTGCTTTCTACTTTTGGAACACATCCTCTTGGAACCCAGCTGCCATGTAGGAAGTCCGTCTTCCCTGGAACTTAATGCTGCTGTGATAAGGTCCAAGTTATTCATGTGGATGGAGTGAGACCATGTATGGGAGCTCCGTGTCATCACACAGAGGAGTAAAGTCTCAGATCTTCCAGCCCAGCCCAGACACCAGCCGAGTGCAGCCAAGTGAATAACCCTTTGCAGCAGAAGAACCAGCTAGCTAAGCCCTGCCCAAATTCCCAACTTATGGAATCACGAGCAAATGGTTGTTGTATTAAGACACTAAGTTTTGGCCCAGCTGGTGTAGCTCAGTGGATTGAGTGCGGGCTGGGAGCCAGAGGGTCCCGGTTCAATTCCCAGTCGGGGCACATGCCTGGGTTGCGGGCCAGGTCACCAATGAGGGCCATGTGAGAGGCAACCATACATTGCTCTTTCTCCCTCTCTTCTCCTCTCTCTGAAAAATAAATAAATAAAATCTTTAAAAAAAAAAGACACTAAGTTTTGAGGTAGTTATTACACAGCAACTGGTAACTGAAACTACACAGGGGAGGCTGCTTTAGGGAGAGAGACAACGTAAGAAAATACACAACGGTGAGGGGCAATCTGATGCGTGCAAGGAATCTACATAGTTTGAGATGCTGTAGGGTAAAATGGCCCCAAGGTATAAGCTGGAAGTAAGCAGCAGGGTGGACATGAGGGTCTGGTGGGTGCCGTCCTCAAGAGGGTGGAATCAGGAACCTTACCAAGACTGTATCAAATGAGTTGACTGATGGAAGGTTTGCCATATAGGCCTCCTCATGGCAGGGTTCAGGACCCAGGGCAAGTCCTCTCCTGTTCTAACACACGGATCTAAGGACAGGCTTCCTGGGCCGCATTTGAGGAGAGAGAAGGTGCAGTTGCTTCTACAGAATGATGGGTGGGTTTGTATCAGGTGCTGTGAGGAAAGGCTTGGGGGTTAAGGTAATGGGCATATTTCATTTTCTAATTAACTTATTTTATACTAAAATAACTTGTCTTTCTTGCTGATTCTGTATTCCTGGTGGCTGGATCTTCAGGGACTAGGCAGCCTGCTTTTTCTGGTCGCAGGAGGAGAATGGGAACGTGGGAAAGGGCTGAGTGTCAATGAAAGGACAAAGCAAACAACCCGATTGGACTTGCATTCCCTAGGCTGGGTTCAGGGTCATGTCCTCCGCTGTACGTGGCACGTTTCATCTTCATTTCTGCTTGGGAGGAAAAGACCAAATATAATGGATTGTTCTGATGATGCCTTCATGACTGAGGCCAAATGTCGAGGCCAGATGCCTCCCACTCCTTGTAGCTCTAGTAGGTGGCATATCACTCTGTTCTAGAGCATTTGGAAACATTTTCTGAATGATGCATCACATGAAATCCATACTGATGAATGTTTCGTCTCCTTCCTTTTCTGTACCTGTTAGGAATGTGTTGGACTGCAAGCAACAGATAATTCACAGTTGCTTAACTACAGAAGGCATTCTCAAACCACAAGAGGTCTAGAGGGGACAGATCTGGGCTGGTAACTTAGATCGCCATCATCACCAAGGATGCATTGTCCTATTTCCTGCTTCAATAGCCTCAGCAGGAAGCCTTCATGGTCATGTGACTCGTTGCTGCCTTTTCAGGCATCAAGTTCACATTCCAGGAGGAAGAAGAGCCCGTGCCACTCAGGTCTTTCCTCTTTAAAGATTCCCTACCTGGGACTTCCATTTACCTCTCTCCAGGATGAAATGGAGCTCATGGCTGGATGGCCAGTCCATAGAGTCCTTCCCAGGGCCTAGCCACTCTCACTGTCCTGGGTATCTGAAGGGCATATTTCTGAGGCCTGTCTTAGTAGCAGCGAAACCACATGTTCTACAGTGAGCTGTAGCATAGCTTGCTTGAAAATATGGAGCACATTTTTCTGAGTGTATGGATAACATAGTAAAATTCCACCATGACATGATTAGTGGGATCCCAAAGATCCAACTACATAACATGTGGGGTTATTGTGAGGTTATAGAAATAGGGGGGCGGGGGGGGGGGGAGGGACCAGGGAAGTCCCAGGTAGGAGTTTTAAGACAAGTTGGAACTCCACCTCGCTCAGCTGTAGCTTGGTGCCACCTAGTGGTGGTTGCCTTCCCACCAAACTATGTGCTATAGCTGTGTTTCTGGGACCAGGCGGGGGATGCAGGACTATGGCCAGGTTAGTAGGTGCCCATTTAATCAGTGTGTTGTGGGGAGAGTGGACCAGAAGGATACTGGACTGAGGGCAGCCATCCTCTATCTGGTTTGCCCTCTATTTGGTTTGATGAAGGGGTTGCCTGCCCTATCTCTGCCTGGTCTTGGTCTACCTGCCAGGGAGGATACCCAATCACATTTTGTCCTAGTTCACATTTTAAGTGTATAGCTCCTCCCTCCCTCATTTCCTCTCGCTCTCTCATTTATATTTATGAAAGCAGTATATTCAATGAGCTAAAGTTGATAGATCAGAAGCAGAACACATGATCCGTTACCTTGAAACCCTCTCTCTGGGCTATTTCCTTCCCGGACCTAGATGGAGCCTCTAGCATCTTCCAGAGCTTTTCTGGTCACTCTCAGATCATGAAAAGTTGTCTGGTCACATTCATCACAATGACAAACTCATATCTGCAATTGAACAGTGTAATTAATGGGCAAAATCCACAACTTCAACCAATATTACAGCTTCTTCCCTCCTCGACTTGCAATGAGGAGGAGGGTGTGGTCAGTCCCTTCTCTGCTCTTCCGTTTCCCATTAGCTGTTGTTTCTGAGCTGGAGTGGGGGCTGTGGGGGCTGTTACTCACCTTTATCTGTGCCGTAGTGGTCCGATTCTCTGGCTCAGTCACACTCAAGGTTGATTCTTTCACTCACGGGGTACTTTTTGTGGGTGTTTTGGAGATTCTTTGACTGGTGTTCTCCAAGTGCAACTTACTCAAGGCAGGTGATAGATATCTCTCCTCCAGTTATAAGATGAATACAACAGGGGGTCTGTCTGCAGCATCATTTAGTTTCTCTGGGCAGCTCTCTTGGGCACATTCTGTGTGCAGAAATCTTCAAGTCCACCCTCCAAAGGTCCATTAGCCCTCAGAGGAAAAAGTCACACATTTCCTCCGCAGTTGTTGGAGGTGTCCTGGTCAGCTTCCCCAGTAGCCTTCTCCTTTTCTGTCTGTTTTCCTTCCCTGTCCTCGGGGCTTTCTAGCCACAGCTGCTCCTGTGCTCACAGCACAGCCCTGCTTCCCCAGCTCCAGAGGTCAAAAGTTCTCTGAGCAGTCCCCTGGGAAATGCTTTCTCCTTCGAGGGAGGAAGAATGTCACCGTGTTTCAACAACTCTCTTCAGACAAACCTTTCTTTTAACTTGCACCTTCAGGCCTTTCCTATGTTTAAGATGGGGACTGGCTAAAGAGACAAAAATCCGATTTCAGATTTCCATTCTGCAAGTCCTCCGCCATGTGTGATCCTGTGCCTGTCTTTGGAACGGGGGTATGTGGCTATCGTTTATATAAACTACAATGAAAATATAAAAATGTAACATGAATGGTGGCCCTGGAGGATGGACACTGTGGGCCTGAATGTATTAACCTTGGCTGTTGGAGCACCAGGTGAATCCTGTTACATGAATTAGCAATAATAGAGCTAACACAAATTGTTGTCATGTGCTGTGCACTCTTTAAGGTGCTTTACTTATTTCATGCAATCCTCCTAACAATCCTACAAGATAGGTATTACTATTCATGACTGTTTGACAGACGAGTTGACTGAAGGCCAGACTTAACTTGAGGTTACACTGCTAGCAAGTGGCAGAGCTAAATTCAAATGCAAGGAGAATGGCTCCCGCAGTCCAATGCCATCCATACATCTTGCCTGAAGGTATCACTTGTCTCCACGTCGTTCTGTGGGAGGCTACAGATGATACCCCATGGACCCTAGAGTTGTGGCAGAGGTGGTTCAAATACGACCCTGCCACTGAGCAGCTGTGTGGCTTCAGACGTTATGTAAACTTTCCTGAATGTCAGTATCCTCGTCTGAAGATAGTAATACTACCTGACAGAGTTGTTGGGGGGGGGGGGATTAAACATTTATTTAATTTTCCTATCTTTCCGCAAAGGGAAAGGAGTCAAAACTTAATTTCAAAATTTCAGTAAACTTGAAACTATCAATCTTAGTCGAACATCGTGGCAAGGAGGTCGGGAGACCTAAATCGTTATTTTAAGTGAATGCCTATAGCGTGCCAGGCGCTCACTAGTATTGGTTTTCTGGCCAATGAGTTCAGTACCTTCTGCCCAGGTCATTCTCTCACTACCAAGCCCCGCTTATCTCGGAGAGATTCGGGGGCTGAGCGAGGGAGGACAAGACACAGTTCCGCCTTCAGATCATCCTGGGCCATTGTTGGACCCTCCTCTGCTTCCTTATATGTGGAACTGTGGTCCCGAACACAGCAGGCTCCAAACAAATGGTGATTATTAGTTACATCTAACGATGACCGGTCCTGACTTGGTCCTCGGGAACTGGGTCCGCGCTCTGACGCCCGGGGAGGGTCCTTTTTTTCTGCCGGAACCGTTCTCCACGGGTCGGGTCCCCGCCCGGAACTGCAAAGCCGCAGGCCAAGGGCCGGAAGCGCGCGCTCCCACGGCGCAGCGTGCGGGTGCGGAGGGAGGGAGCGCGAGCCGCGTCGCGGAGGACGGGCGAAGATGGCAGCCTTCTCCGGTGCGTCTGCGGAGCGCGGGCTGGTGCGGGCGGCTCGATCCACGGCTGGGCTTTCGGGCAGTTGGCGGGAGCCTTTGGGGTAGGGACGGAAAGCCGCCGCGCGGTGCTGGAGGGAGCTGTCCACGGCGGTGCCTTCGATCCGCGCGCGGCGGGGACACCAGGGGTGGCCCCGAGAGGCCGGCTCTGCGCGCTCAGGGCTGCGGTTAATGCCTGTTGTGCTGGCTCTGGCCTCCCCGGGCCTCCCCTTGCTGTTTCTCCTCTACGGGTCTGCACTTGGCTGTCCCGCTGGGGACCCGCTGCTGCTGCTGCGTTGCGGCGGCCGCGGCTCGTGGCCATCACAGTTCTCCGCTCCCAGGCCCCCTGCCTGTCGGACGTGGCAGTGGTGTCCGGGAACATTTTACCGCTCAGCCGCGCCTGAGATGGCTTGGCCTGGCCGACCGGCCGCAGGGCGTGGGGAGGCCTCTGTTGGGAAAATGACTCTCCTGTTTCCGTCCAGTTTTTTTCAGGCCCTTCTGAAAAATAAACGTCCCAGACAGAAACCTGTTAATATTTGTTCTGAAATCCTATCCTGTCAACATCAGTGTTAAATAGTATTGAAGCTAGGAGGGAAAGCGTTTTCATTCTCGTACCTACTAGCCTAGTATAAATTTTGAAAAGTAATTACTTACTTGCTGTATGACATTCTCCTTTATGTCCAACTGGAATTTGAGGTAGCATATGTAACCTAAGTTGTTACTTTTACCTCTTTCTTTATCATCATCCGTTTATACATGTTAAGCTGCAGTAAGCCTTTCTTATGCTTAAACAAGGTAAATTTACATAGCAATAAGTATCAAGTTAGGCCTACTATTTTTTAATGTTCTGAGTCTATTAAGATGACCTCAAGCGTTATTGTACTTTTTCAGTTTTCTCATAGAAGAACATTAGTAATTCCTCGTTTTTAGCCTTGAGTCAGGATTTCTGATTGCTGTAGTTGCATCTCATAATAGGAGGCAAGGGGAAATGTACTCACTGGTAGCTAACTTTTTCCCCGAGCCCTCTCCTAAAGCAAGATTTTAGAGCCGAGGTGTGTAGACCAGTTTCAGGTTGTCATTTTATAGGTTCCCTTGGGGAAAGGCTTGGAGAATCTGTGATGTGAAGTAAAGACAGATGTAGAATTAAAGAACTTCACCGTTCCTGTTTTTTCCATAAGTGTTAAAAAATGTTATCTTTAAGGAAAACATGGTTTCCTAGCAGACATGCAGAGAACATGACCAGAATGGAACAAGGAGTCTGGGATTTGCTGAAAGCAGTCTGTGGTTGCTGCTCACGATACCAGTTTCAGAAGCTGCTTCGGCGTGCAGTGTGCAGCGTGTTTAAGCCCATTGCTCTTTGTTCCAGCAGTTCGCTTTTCAGGAGAGAGAAGGAGCCAGACTCTACTGAGGACCGTTCTTAGAAAGTCGGCTTGCATAGGCAGCTTTAAATCTTGACTGGTTTTTCAATCTGTACATTTTTCTGGGGATATTTAGAGTTAGGGGAGCCTTTCTTTTTGAAAAAGATATTTAGCCCTGGCTGGTGTGGCTCAGTATATTGAGTGTGGGCCTGCGAACCAAAGGGTCACCGGTTCGATTCCCAGTCAGGGCACATGCCTGGGTTGTGGGCCAGGTCCCCAGTGGGGACGCACAACAGGCAGCCACACAGTGATGTTTCTCTCCCTCTCTCTTTCCCTTCCCCTCTCTCTAAAAATAAATAAAAATCTTAAAAAAAAAGGAAAGAAAAAGGTTTTTATACTTTTCTACGTCATCTATGTTTATATTAATTAGCTTACTATATAACATTGTAGAGTTCTATCTATTGTGTTAATTGCTAGTATGATTCTTCTCACCTGATGCAAAGAAAAAGCTAGTTTTGCAATGGATATATTCAATTTGTAGATTTATGTCTTTTCACAAACAGTTACAAGAAACATGAAATTTTCAAATTGGTTATTTTGGCAGCTTGGCAATATTTGAGTATTGTTAATTTTTAAAAGGAATACGAGGTCTATCCAGAAGGTACCCATCTATGTAATATGAAAAATGGAGACATTTATCGAAGAAGATAACAAGATACAAAAAACATTGTACACAGGACAATGATGCCTCAGTCCCTTTCAAAGTAGGCACCTTGGGACCTCACACAGTTTTCCCAATCACCATCAGCTGCCTTATTTTCCTGAATTTTATTGCCTGTATTTTCCTGAATCTAGTTGATAGTCTGAAATCTCTTCCCTTTCAAAGGTGATTTTAGTTTTAGGAAAAGCTAGAAGTCACAGGGCGCCAAATCTGGGCTGTAGCGGGGCTGAGTCACCTGGGTGATTTGATGTTTTGTCAAAAAACTGCACCAAATGTGATGCACGAGCAGGTGCACTGTTGTGATGAAGCTGCCAATCATCAGTTGCCCATAGCTACAGCCTTCTGAATCATCTGTATAGTTTCTGCAGGGGAATGTTTAAGCTTAACACAAAATTTAATGCAGATTCGTTGCTCTACTAGCTCAATCATTTTGAATGCGGCAGCCACACCAACTAGTACAGTGAAGTCGTCATTGTTCACACATGTGCATTCCAGTCCACTCTCCTTGGCTGCCAGGTTACATCAATGTGCACAGACTGTTCTCGTCATTTTAACAATGGCTGGGCTTTTTTTGAACAGACCTCATGTATACTTTTGTAATAACAATCATGAAAGCTACATTTCTATATATGCAGACAAAATGAAAATCACTTATTTGGAAAGGAGGTGTAAGTAATCCAACTAACTACCCTCTATAGTTCATTTGAGAAATGGTAAAATGAGAAAATCCAACCAGAAATAATTCATTCATTTAGGACTGGCTTTGAAGTAGAATTATTTAAATATGTGAACAATTAAGAACAGAGCAGTTCTTCTGTGACATTCCCAATTACCCAAGATTTTACCACTGGCCCCTCCCTTTTCCATTAACCAGAGTTTTGATTATGGCTGCCAATAAATGTGATGGAAAAATAAAACTAAAAAATAAATAAATGTGGGCTCTCTAGGCTCAAGAATTTCCCATCATCTCTAGATGAAACTACCGAGATGCCGGTCTAGAACCCTCTCTCTAACTCTGGCAGGTTTTTCATTAGTCAGAGGGACACTGGCGGTCACTGTGTATTAAGTGACAGCTGTGTGCCGGATGTGTGACATGTTATCTGTGACCATCCTGTACCCCGAGGGGTAGGTAACACGAGCCCCGTTTTGTGTGCAGAGAACAGGTCGATAGCTTGCTCAAGGTAACATTGCTCGTGAAACCTTGGATTTGAACTTGGGACCTTCTCTGAAACTTACACTCTCTTAGTGGTGCCAGCTCAGGAGGTGCTGTATAACTGAGCCGTGCTTCAAAGCCTTTTCTCGTTCTATGAACAATAATTTTAAGAGCAGTATAATTTCAGTTTTGTATATGTGGTTAGTAAAATTAATTTTTATTTTCAGAGATGGGTGTTATGCCTGAAATTGCACAAGCCGTGGAAGAGATGGATTGGCTGTAAGTGCACAGAGCTTAAATGTATCAACAACAGTGCTTTATAATTTAAACAGTGGTTTGGGATAGTATCAAATGTTTTTGGGTGTGGTTGGCTAAGTGAAATTCAGTTTTTCTTGTGATTAACTTATAGAACGTTTTCTTTTTAAACTTTGATATATTTCTAGCTGATAAAGGTTGGTAGTATTTACCACATAAAATTCTCATTTAGGATTATTATAGTTTAATATGCTTTAATTATGTTAGGTGATTTTTTTTTTAACTAACTAAAATTTTTCAAAATATGATTCTTTTAGCCTCCCAACTGATATCCAAGCAGAATCCATCCCGTTGATCCTGGGAGGCGGCGATGTGCTTATGGTATGTTTGAGTATGGTGAGCTGGTGGGGAGCCGGGGACACACACTTTTGGGGCTGATTATGTACCACTGTAGGAGCTCCATAGGCTTAAAAGTGATGTTTTCACCAGGTTAATTTCACGTATGTGCATGCATTTAGGATATGCATACTGTATTCAAAGACAGGTGGAAGCTGTGGGGAAAATGGGGGTGAGTAAGATGCAGTTTTGCCCTTGAGAAGCTTAAACCCAGCAGCTCAGTAACATGTGCACAGATGGTTGTTGTGAAGGGAGAGCGTGGCACCTGGGTGATGGGCGCAGAGTGCTGCGGGGCTCCAGGGGGCCAGGTACCCTCGTGGAGGAGGGGGTCACGAGGGACTCTTCCTGGAGGAAGTAGATTTTGGACAAGGGAGGGTGAAAGAGGGATGATCTCTAGGTAGAGAGTTCATTAGTGAAAACAGTGAAGAGGAGAATGCAGGTTCGATCCTGGAGTCGTTCAGTTAAATGGAAGCATAAAATATGTGTGTCTGTGGGGTGGAACGCGAGGTAAGGTGGTAGATATAAGTGGCTCAGATTTGGGTTCTTCCTTGAGTCCTGTAAAGGAATGGGGGCTGGCACTGGGGACCTTTGGAAATTTCAGGTCAAGATGTGTTATGTGGTTAGAATTGTGTTTTTACGAGGACTGATTCGCTAGTAGCTTGTATAGCTCTGAGGGTGGAGGTACTGTTCGATACTTTGTGACCTGGGGTCAGAACGCCGAGGTCTGAGGTCCAGTGGTAGCGACGGGAAAAGGAAGGGGAGGCCAGATTGTTCAGGGAACGGGAAGGAAGTGGCAAGGTGGGCGGTGGTCGCCACTGACCGAGCAAACCGAGTCATCTGGGGTCACTGTGAAAGTGAAGCCAGCTAGTGGTGTCATCAGTTAGTGTGACCTCTTTAATTGATAACTGAATTTGTAAAATCAACTTTTTTTTCCATTTAGGCTGCAGAAACAGGAAGTGGAAAAACTGGTGTAAGTAATAAACTTAAATTGACTTATTCATAAGAGTTGATTTTTAAAACAACTTTGAAGAGTAGTTTTGACTGTGAAGTGTTTAATAAAACAACCTCCTCCAGAATGTGACAAATTGATTGCTTGCCACTGAGAGTGATGTTTTTATTGCCAGCTAACTCTGAACTTCTATAAGAGGGTGGCTTTAAGAATATAAACTCGTCTTGGAGGAACAGTTACATTATCTTCAGTATTTACAGTCACTCTGAAATTCACTGCAGTGGCTCTCATAATAAAGAGGTTGCAAATAGGGGTCAGTCTCCCGTTGGCCTAGACCAGAGAAACAGTTTGTCAGGCTGGGTGGTGGTTTTCCTCTTTCATCCAGGTTCATTCATCAGGTTTCTGTTCTGTTTGGGGGGCATGAGCTGCCTCCTGTTACTGTGATTCAGTCAGCTCTCTTGTGAATCTTACTGGTATTTGGGGGTTTGGCAAATAAAATTAGAGTGGCGCTCTGAACTTGTGGGTAATTATTGAACGTGTGTGCACAACTTTTGTGATGCGTGTTGGTCGTGATGTTGGCGTTCACGTCTGAATGCTGGTGCAGAGAGCTGTCGTGTCTTTGGCAGGCGTTCAGTATTCCGGTTATCCAGATCGTGTACGAGACTCTGAAAGACCAGCAGGAAGGCAAGAAAGGAAAAACGACGATTAAAACGGGCGCTTCAGGTACGTTTGCGTGTTGACATTTTTCTTTCGTACGAAGCAGCAGCTCTCATCCCGGCGCGTACAGACGTGAGGTTGGGTGTGGATTGTTCTCGTCAGCATCGGGGGTGGCGTTGGCGTGGGGCACACTGGACGCGGGGACGCTAGGTGTCCTCAGAGCCTAGAGGACAGCGAAAGTGTGTCCCCCTGAGTGCTAATAATGCTAATAGTGCTAAAACTCTAGAATTGGGAAATTATCTTTAGTTATTTTAGTGTCTTTATTAGTTCGACACTAATTAAATTAATTAAATGCCTTTCATTTACTTATGTTAATATTTTTAGTTTGATGTCTTTTTTGCACCTAATTTTAAATTGGCTCAATGTTTTTTACAAAGGTATTAAGTAAGGATTTTTACAAATAATCGATGGAGTAAAAACTAATGGTGTTGGGAAATATTCCTTTCACAGGGAAAAGAGGCATGAATTTCCCTGTAAGATAAGAAAGGAGCAGCTCAGGAAATTGAAATGGAAAGTGTAAATTTTAAAGTCAATTTGTTTGTAGTTCTGTCTGCGTGGAGATCGTTCCTTTACTAGGGTTTTGGACCTGCCTGCACCACGAACAATCCTCCCTCGGCTTCTTCGTCTTTAAATTACGTTGCTTTGGTTAAATAGTTTCTGAATTCCATTCTATCTTGAGTAATCTAAGGTTTTGTTATATTTTAACACAATTTATTCCATATTTCAAGTCACTTGTTTCAGAATGCTAAGTAGGATTGTAACAAAATTATAAGCTTAAGTGGAGTGAATTCAGCATGTCAGCACTTTCTTCTCAGCAGTTTGAAAATGACAGTGTGATATACTTGGTGGAATGAACTCATTCGTGAGTGAATGGTGAGATAGATAATGGATATGAACTGTTTAGACTATTGGCCTGTTCAAAAATAATTTCAAAACTTGTAATAATTCTAAACCATCATTTAGTGAGAGATGGTTATAAAAGAGAATGCTTCCAGAGAATAACCAGAGTGGTAATAGTTCCAAAAGGCATGTTTTATGAGGAATAAAGAAACTGGGTATTTAAACGTGGAGACACAAGTAACAGAAGTAATTGTTAAATCACTGAAAGGCTCTGGGGAGAAAATAATTGTCCAATAAAAAGTAGGGCCGGTACTAATTAGAAATAATGTAGATGAAGGTTTCTGTTTAACTTCTGAGTAGCAGCTAGACTGAGCCCATAGTGGAAGAGGAAACGTCAAGAGAAGTTACATCTGCGTGTTCAGAGTGTTTAAGCTACACTAGGTATTGTTTGACCAGAACCTGAGGAAAGGTTTCTGCCTCGGGTGGGAAGTTGGGCCTGAAAACGTGTGGCTGTAGCTGTTGTGACCCTTTGATCATCATGTACTGTTGACATGTGGAAAAGGAGAACGCTGATTCCATTAAGTAAGGAGGAAACACTTTGTGACTTTTGAATATGTTACTGAATTATTTAAGATGAAGGGCTTACTTTTTAAGAAATGATAAAATGATAATTAGATCTCGATATGTTAGTCAGTTATTTTTATTACGTTCGAAGTCAGCTTGTGTAGCTACCAGAACTGTGTTGTATCAGTGCCCTCACAGTCATGGCGAAGGTCAGCACCGTCCAGTGCAGCGTGCGCTGAAATTGAAGCAGCGAGGGGAAAGCTCCCTCCCCATGGGGGCCAGCGACTGTTACCTTCGACCTGTTTCTGCTTTCAATTTCAGTGTTGCTGCTAATAAAGACGGCTGTGCCTTTACTTGTACATTTCAAATAATGGGTAACATTGAACCCAGAAGAATTGTTATATGAGATATAAAGTACATGCTTCATTTTTGATAAAGTGCTTTTAACTCCATACATCTGTTGGTAACTGTTCTTACTTTACTTTGTTTAGTGCTCAACAAATGGCAGATGAACCCATATGACAGAGGATCTGCTTTTGGTAAGTGGATAGATTTTAGCATAATACCTGAAAATACCTGAAAATACCTGATAATACCTGATAATATCAAGAAAATAATGAAAAAATAGTAAATGAAGATTTAATTTACTAAATTTTAGAATGTAGTCACTCTAGTTTCACAGTTTAGTATGACATAGGAATAGACAGTCCATGGAATATAATGGAAATGGATCCCAGTATTATGAAATGTTAATATGTAGAAAAAAATATTACATTTCAGTGGGAAAAAGGATCATTCATTAAGGGTTTCAGCACAGTTGATGATCCATGTGGAGTAACATGAAATTGATGTCTAAATCAATTTCACCTCATGTCTAAAAACAAATTCTTTATGTATTTAGGACTTAAATATATATGTACGTATACTATTTAGGGGTGGGAAGTTCTCCTAATTCAAATAGGAAAGTCAGAAATTGTAAAAGAAAAGATGTAGGTATGTTTGTGCAGAATTCTAAAAAATATATGTGGAAGAGATGTCACAGGAAAAAGTCAGGAGACAGTCAATACGGAAAGGATACTTCAATGTTGATGAAAGAAAAAATCCGTGTAAACTGATAAGGACTTCTTGTGTAGATGCCTCTTTTTGTTAAGAAAAAGACAGACAACCAATAATGAAAGTGGGCAAAGAACGTGAACAGGCAGTTCACCGCAGGGCCAGTCCAAATGGCAATAAACATGCAAGGTCAACTTACAGGATGTAGGGAAATTAAGTTACAATGAGATGTCATTTTGTATCCACCTGACTGACATTGACCCAAAAGGGTGATAACTGATACGAATTATTGGTGCTTTGGAAAGCAGTTTGGCATTACCTTTTAAAATTAAAAAATATGTATATTCCCAGAAGGTCTAATCCTTTGGAATGAAAGTGGCAGTACACAAGGACACACATGCAAAGCTTTTTGATGGAGCGTTGTTTATGAGGAAAAAACTGCCAACAGAGTGAAGCCCGTTGCTGAGAATGGGCAACAAAGACAAGGGTGTTACGGAACCTTCACAGAAAATGAGTCAGCGCTCTGTAGAGTTGTGAGTGATCAAGTGCTGAGAGCAGAGCCGACTTGGAAGGGTCATCACGAGGGGCTGTTAAGAAGAGCAGGGCGTGGGAAATGCAGAGCAGGTGTGAGGGATCTGGACAGAAACAACCAGACAAGCAGAAGACCCCGAACTGCTGCTTTCCACCGTGTGATTCATACTGAAGTTTATATCTGTGTATATGCATGCCGAATTTCAAATGTAAACATTTTAAGGATTTGCCATTGCTCTAGAACTTTTTAAAAAGTTCAGAGTTTTATATAATGTAGTGCCCTTTGAGTAAATAATTGAACTTCTGGTAAGTGAAGTAAAATGTGTGATGAGATGCTTTTTTAAAAAGTTTGTTCCACATTCAGTTGCTGCATATGAGTGGCAAGCCTGAACCAGGACAGAAGTTACCGTTTCTTTGTGCTGCAGACAAAAGTTAATGTACTTAAAGCCATTGAGCACCAGTAAGCACTGGCCGTGCTGTGTAATGTGGAAATTTATCTTTCGGAGTTGTAATATTATTAAACAGCAGCTACCGGTTTGCTCATTCGTGCTTTCCCCTGCTCTCCATTCATGGTGTCTGGGTCACGGGACTGGGGGGCAGGCCAGACGCAGTTTCCGTTTTCCTTTGAGTGCAGTGTTCGCGCAGCTCTGATTTAAACATAAAGCGAGAGCAGCAAGGATTTAAGAGTGGGTGCTTTGTCATCTTTGAGTATCCATTTCTATAAAGAACTCCGAGGGTGGGTGTCTGAACACGTTTGTGTTGGCGATGCGGCTACTGTGAGTGCCAGTCAGGTGCCGCTCCGAGTCCTTTCCAGACCTGTTGCGGTAAAATCTTGCTGTAGTGAAGAGATGACTATAGAAACTGGTCCCCAGCATGGCTGAGGCCCTCCAGGGGATGAATGGGGGACTTGGTCATGGGGAGGATTTTGCTGTCACTCAGGAATCGGCACGCCTCGTTATCTGGAACATTGCAGCAAGTGAAGGAATTGCTGTATTAGCGACACTGAATAATCCATCCGAATGCATGGTTTATATAGTCTGGACTGACGTGTTGTTCTGTGTTTTCCCCAAATGCAGCGATTGGGTCAGACGGGCTTTGCTGTCAGAGCAGAGAAGTGAAGGAGTGGCACGGATGCAGAGCCACGAAAGGACTGACGAAAGGTACTGACCTGCGTCTGTGCACTTGTGCACTGTCGACGTGATGTGCTCGTGAAGGAACTTCCCTACCATAGCCTTTGTCAGGGGTCTGAACAGACTTTTAATGTTACGAGACCTATAACTCTTCATCTGGATCGTGCCAGCTGTAGTTCAGGAACGGTGGGACAGTGGCGTGTGGTCCGCGCACCGCGAGTGTGGTCACGGTGGGCCCTGACGCGCGCGCCCTGCTCTTGCAGGGAAACACTACTACGAGGTGTCCTGCCACGACCAGGGGCTGTGCCGCGTCGGGTGGTCTTCCATGCAGGCCTCCTTGGATCTCGGTGAGTGTCCCCAAAGTCAGCGGGGTTTATTCATTTATACTTGTGAACTGTTAGCATTTCGTCATCATGGGGAGAAAATAATACCCTTGACCATACAGAGTTTGTGTTTTAGAGACATGGAAATAATGCTTATCTGTACCTCAGCCTGTTCCAAGAGAGATTTGAAGTACCAAAAAATGTGTAACGGCATGAAGTCAGGACGAATTGGTAAAGAATATGAGTCAGAAGTGGGAGTGCAGTTGGTGTGCATAAATACGTACCCCACAGTGCTGCAGAGATGCTTTATGTTCTTAGAAATTTGTAAACCTCATTCATAGGGCTTTTAACCTTATGTTTACTCTCACTACATAAGTAAAATACTTTTTAAAACCTAGGTACTGACAAGTTTGGATTTGGCTTTGGTGGAACAGGAAAGAAATCCCATAATAAACAATTTGATAATTATGGAGAGGTGAGTTGTTTTATTGACTTAATCATGGCGTTAGTAAGTTTTCTCATGTGCTTGCTTGATCATTCATGACATGACTGAAGGTATAGAAATGATTGTCAAATTCAAGTGGATTATCTGTAAGCAGGGGTGGGCAAAAGTAGGTTAGTAATAACAAGGGATATACAACAATTAATACAAGGATAAACTCTTCCGTGTGCTCACAACTATGAACCTACTTTTGCCCACCCTGTATCATCCACTGGTACTTCGGATTTGGGCTGCAGCGAAGGGATGCTGCGAAATTTAGCCCCTCCAAAATACATCACTTGGTCTTCTGTTTTTACCCCATTTTGATGTTGGCTTTGACTTTAATACGTGTTATTCTCATTTCTTATTTTCAATTATGGTAATCTAAATGTACATATTCCGATGAGTCCAAAGTCCTGTGGATTCTAAGAAGCCTGTCAGACGTTTTACTGTTCTGTACGCAATGCTGGAGTAGGCGTTTTCAATGACCACATCAGGGCTTCAAGGAAGTATTGACCCACTGACACTTTTGATGCAGGTGTATTTGAACTTCTAACGTTATATAAGGATCTGCATTCTATTGACAGCACTTGGCTTTCTGGTTTTCTAGGAATTCACTATGCACGACACCATTGGGTGTTACGTGGATATAGATAAAGGACATGTCAAATTCTCCAAAAACGGTAAGGTTTCTATGGACTGTCTTGTTAAAGAAGGTATATTGGTGATTTTTAAATTCTTTCACCCTCTTCTGCAGTTCCCTCTCCCTCCCTCTCTGCCTTTTTTTGAACAAATACTGTTTGTTGTGTGTCAGGCACCCTGGTAGGTGCTAGAGATTCAGCAAAACATGGAGTAGACAACATGTTTACTTTTGTGGGGCTCACCTGCTGGTGGGAAGAGACCAGCAGACACCTAGTGTGCCAGGTGGGCACAGGCGCACGGAAGGAGCGCGTGCGTCAGGGTGAGGGGTGGACAGCGAAGGCGGCCTGGGGTGTGCTAGTGTGCAGGGCAGCGGGGCAGGCTCCGTGCACGGGCTGACATTTCAGAGAAATCTGACAAGTTGGGCCGTGGGCCGAGCAGCTGTGTCGGAACAGTGTTTGAGGAAGAGGGAGAAGTAAAGGCAAAGGTCCTGAGATGAAAGTGTGCTCGGGGGTCTGAGGAACGCGAGGAGGCCAGTGGGTCTGAGCGCAGGAGCACGGGGGAGGTGGTGAGGCTGGGCCATTTGGGCCTTCTTGGTCACGATACAAATTCGTTATCTTGAGTGAGATTGGAAGCCATTAGGGTGCTGAGTAGAGAATTTGCATCATCTGTCTTTCATTAACAGTATCCTTATAGCTGCTGTGTTGAAAACAGACTGGGGCGGGGGGCAGTCGCGGGGAGCCAGTCGGGTGATAGGAGTTCTACTGAGGACATACTGAGTTTGCAATGCTCACCATCTAAATGGTGAAATCAAGTCAGTAGTTACGGGTGGGTGCAGCTGCAGGGTAAGTAGAGCGAAGAGGTTGGCCGTGGGCAGCCGGTCCGTGTCCCGCGGCAGCTCGCGGGAAAGCCTGAACGCCGCCTGACTGCCGTAGGCTGATGGCGAGCACATGGAAGCTTCAGCTTCTTTATCCTGCTGTTTCTTTTTTTTTTTTTTTTTTAAGGAAAAGACCTTGGTCTGGCATTTGAAATACCACCACATTTGAAGAACCAAGCCCTCTTTCCTGCCTGCGTGTTGAAGGTAAGAATGCAGTCAGAAGAGTTTCGCTGTGCTCAAAGCTCCTTTGATATGCATTGTTGCGTGTTGGCTGGTTTGCCATTAGATTAAGAAATTTCATTTTCTCCTTTATTCCATGCTAGAATGCTGAACTAAAATTTAACTTTGGTGAAGAAGAATTTAAGTTTCCACCAAAAGACGGTTTTGTGGCTCTTTCCAAGGCGCCAGACAGTTACGTTGTCAAATCGCAGCACACAGGTAATGCAGCTGGGGACGGGGTGCAGGTGGAAGCTCCGGTGGGTAAGGCTTCTCCCAGTGAGTGAGTTACGTATGGTCTTCTTGCTGCTGTAGGCCCATGTCTTTATTAAACATCAATAAAAGTCAGTTTCAAAGCCTGATTCATACACTCTTTAAGTATTTGGTTTCTGTTCAGGCATTTTGGGGATGCCGATGATGATGGTATTTAGCATTTATAACGCGTGCATGTTAAGTGCCACAGCAGTGGTTCAGGGCACAGAGATTATTTAAGTCTCACTAAGCCTTGTAAGGTAGGACTCCTCCCATTTTACAGACAAAGAACTTGAGGAGTAGGGACTTGAAGCAGCCTGCCTAGGGTCGCAGAACAAGTAGCTGGTAGGCCCGAATTCCAGCCCCAGCAGTCTGACCCCAGAGATCAGACTCTTACCCATGGTACTCTCTCATCTGAGTTACTGGAAATACATTTCATGGCTTACAGGACTTACTGCAAATAGATTTAAAGAAACGTCAGTTCATTTGAGGAATCGTAGTTGTATTGCATTTTGTTTGACTGTCTCCTATACTTTTTGAAAACTGTTACTTAAAATTTTGATACCGGAATATTTGCACACGTGGTTCACAAACAGTGCTACCTTGGGGTGTGATTCGAAGGTGCCCCGATCCTTTTCACCCTCTCCAGGCAGTGCGCAGGTGGCCCAGACCAAGTTCCTCCCCAACGCTCCCAAAGCCCTCATCGTCGAGCCCTCCCGGGAGCTGGCCGAGCAGACTTTGAACAACGTCAAGCAGTTTAAGAAATATATCGACAATCCGAAATTAAGGTAAAGCTCCCGCTTGTGCTCAGACACCTACTGCCTGCAGGTTCAAGGTGTTTGGGAAGAAGAGTCAGGCAGAAAAAATGAGGTAGAAGTTCCATGTGTATGCGTACACTCGTAAGTGTGAGAATTTACTTAACTTTGACATACAGTAGCAATTCGTTTCTATACAAAACTGCCTAAGTGACGAGTTTGGTTAAAAGAAAAGAAAATCGAGGTTTTTTTCTGTGTCCCTCACATGAAGAGTCATGGTTTGCCAAACAGTGTCAGAGTAAAAATTAGTTTTTTAAATGGAGCATCTCATTTACTGTTAAATTCATCACTTCATCGCATGGAAGACAAAGTGCTCCCTTCATAGCGTGTTGGTAACTTGCTCTGTGGTCGGCTCCGGCCTGCCCTGCGGTGGTGGCCCTCTGCCCTTCGGCTGCTCTGACCAGTCACTGTCTCGTTAGAGCGCGCTTTCTACCCTAGGTTTAGTGATCCTGTGAAACTTTTTGCTCAGTAGAATCCTTTTAATTTGGGGAAGGCCATATCATATAAGTGAATCTCTCTTTCAGTTGATTTGCCACTTGATTTTTGTTCATTTCACTTTGAACTGCTTTTTTATTGAAACATGATTCACACTGTAAAATCCACCTTGTAAAGTGTACAGTTCTGGAGGTCCTCAGTAAAGCTACTGCGTTAGGCAGCCATCGCCGCTGTCTGGTTTCAGAAACTCTGAGTTATTGGCATCATGCAAGCCCATCTTTCTTAAACTGATCTTTTTTAGAAGTAAAACTTACTCAGGGATAAATGATATTTAATACAACTTTTTAGGTAAACTAATTTCTGATTTCATTTGTAAGGTTGATACATGTTACCTATTCAGCAATACTGAATTTGTATATACCGAATTTGAATACCGACTGCGCGTGAGGTCTTAGGCGAGGGAACAGGGATGGAACTGAGAATTGGTCTCTGCTGCCATAAAATGAATTGTGGGAGTGTGGGGACCGTGTCGGGGGGTGGGGAGCAACAAACCATTGTGATGGCGTGCCCTGCGGATGTGATGGGGAAAGTCGCTCTAGGAGCACACAACCAGGGCGTCTGTTTAGTATAGGAAGCTCTGAGCTCTTTGTAAGAGAGGTTTTGGAAGAACATAAAATGCTAATATGAGTTGATTTTTGCATGTAATTATGTGCAAAAATTAATATGCCTTTGGACAAAGGCTGGAAGGGAACATGAATAACGAAGTCAGTTTGTTAAGATGGTAAATTGCGGGATACTTATTTTGGTATTCAGTACAAATGAGCTTTCCTTTGAAAACCCTAGCTCAAGTCTGGATCTTTCTGTGAAGCTCACCTGCCTGCACCGGCCCCTCCTTCTCCCTTCTTGGCTACCGCCCGCTGCGTGCGCCTTGCCTTGGCCCTGAGCACTGACACGCTTGGTGTCCCCTGTTTTAGATACAGACAGCCTCACCCCTCTCGTCCCTTCAGACTTCAGCCCCTAAGGCAGGGGCTCTTGTGCCAGCGCCTGGTTCCTCTGCTCTGCTGAAAACCACGCCATTGTGAGCGTGTTCCGCACTTTTATTCGTGCATTAGTTGGTGGGCATTGGGATTATTTCTGCTTTTTGGTCACTGTGCTGTGAACACTAGTGTACAAATTTTGTGTGGACATTTTCGTTTCTCCTGATAGATACCTGGGGGTATGATTGCTGGATCGTGTAGTAGCTACATGTTTAACATTTTAAGGAACTGACAGACTGTTTCCTAAAGTGACAACACCATCCGACATTGCTGTTGGTAACGGATGAGGGCCATGTCTTCACCAAACTTGCTGTCCGTCTTTCTGACTGTGGCCGTCCCAACGGCTGTGAAGTGGCATCTTCTGTGGTTTCGATGTGCCTTTTTGTGTAGCTACTGAAGTTGAACATCTCTCCACGTGCTTGTTGGCCACTTATAAAGTCTGCTCAAAGTCCCTGCCTGTTTTTCAGGGGGGTTATTTGTCTTTTTACTGTTGAGTGTCAAGAGTTCTTTATACACACTCACACACACAAAAACACACACACACACATTATGTACAGGATGGGTGAAGTAGGTTTACAGTTGTTCGTATGGAAAATACTTCAGTAGTGAATAAATAGTGCAGGAATAAACTCTTGTGTTTTGTGTGTTCACAACTATAAACCTGCTTGTGCCCCGTGTTGTATGATTTGCAGACATCTTCTCCCATTCTGTGGGTTGTCTTGTTACTCAGGTCATAGTGTCCTTTGAAATGCAGAAGTTTTAAATTTTGATGAAGTCAATTTATCTGTTTTTTTAATTGTTGCTTTTGTTTTTGGTATTATATATAAGGAAACTTTGCCTAACCCAAGGTCATGAAAATTTACTCCTGTGTTTTCTTCTAAGAGTTTTATATTTCTTGGTCTTACATTTAGGTCTGTGGTTCATTTTGAGTTAATTTGTGGGTGTGATGTAAAGAAGAGATTTAACTTCATTCTTTTGCATGTGCATATCCATTTATTCTAGCAATATTTGTTGAAAATACTATTCTTTTCCCCCATTGAATTACCTTGACATAAGGCAATTTTTTAAAATCTAAACATTGTTTTTGAAGTATTTTGAATGAGAAAAATTTAAATAACTGAAGGCTATCCTATACAAAAAGTCTCCTTTCCCCCCATCCTCCAGTTTTTAGTTCCTCTACCTAAGGCCACTTTTAAGAATGGGCACTTAGGTGTTGTTCCGGAGGTGCTCTGCACACACACGGCCCTGTGCTCGCGTGTCGGGAAAGGTGGACGGAACCAGGGCCCGGAGCCCAGGCAGGCCCCGAAGGTGAGGGCCGGTGACCTGTGTGCTGCGTGCTTTTGCGTGCAGCTCGCTTCCCCACACTTCAGCACTTATGGGGGTTCGTCCTCAGTTACCTGTTTTAGTTTTCACCTGAAAGAAGTGGATACAAGTCATATAGTAGAGCACGCTTTAATCCTTTTCCACATTATTATTCTGGTATTTGTTTCAGGGAGCTTCTGATCATTGGAGGTGTTGCCGCTCGGGATCAGCTGTCTGTCTTAGAAAACGGGGTAAGTTGTACCATTCATTTTTAAAAAGTAACATCATGGATGGTGGTTTTGGTAATGTAGTTGTGTTTCCAGAAAAATCAAAAGATGCTGAAATTAAAACAAGGTCAAAAAAGTATGTATTTGTTCAAAGGCATCTTGGAGGTGTGCCTTTTCTTTTCCCAGAAGTATTCAGGACAGCAGTCTCTTCCAAACCCCTCCTGCAGAAAACCCGCACAAGTCAGTTGTTTTTTGTTTACCCTTTGAGCACCTGAGAATATCATCAGCTGAATTGCGTCGTTTCTTTTTTGAAAGGGTGGGGGGTGGATAATTGAAGAAGAAACGGGAGTTCAGACATGAAGAGAGAGTGGACTGAGGAGAAGGGTAGCAGTTTCAGCAGAGATCCCTGGGGTGGGTGACGGGGGATAAGACGTGGTTCCAGCAGGGGAAGGTGAGTTCAGGGACATGTAGGGGACATCTTACAGGCTGTGCTTAGCCTTGCATTTATAAAGGACAGAGCTAAGATTGTGATCTTTATCAGCTGGGGAGAAGTTTGAGAAATTCTTAACATCAAGTCTGTGAAGCTCAGTATGTGTAGAACCTTATAAAATATTTTATATGGGGGGACTTCCGCCAAGATGGCGGCGTAGGTGGACGAACTTGCCGCCCGCACATCCAGAGTGTCTAAACAACGAACGCAGTAGCGAAAAATTAACCAGAACGGACAGAATCGAACTGAAGGGAAGTCCGACACCCAGGAGGTAGGAGAGGACCAACATCCAGGCCGGTAAGCGGGGCAGAACCGGGCGGAGGAACGGAGTGAGAGGCAGCTCTCACGGAGGGACTCACGCCACCAGTGCCTGAACAGGGCGTGGCCCCAAACAACAGGTGAATCCCGCAAGCCGGTGACGCTGCCGGAGAGAGGCCAGGGCTGAGCCAGCAGAACCGAGTTTGGCAGAAAAGGCTGTGGGGAACTGGGGAGCGGAGGAGTGATGGGAGCCCGCGGTGATCGGAGGTCGGTCGCCATTGCTTCCTCCCAGGCCCCGCCCCCAGAGGCTACGTCACCCAAAAAGCGACCCAGGTTGCCGGCACCTGTGAGCCGACAAGTGCACTGAGATAAAAAGAATGAAAATGGCCCAAATGAAAGATCAGAACAAATTACAACTAACGGATGACGACATTGTCAACCTATCAGATGCGCAGTTTAAAATGCTTGTAATCAAAATGCTAACAAAACTGGAAGATAGGTGGATGCAAATAATTGAACAGATGAAGAATACGATAAGGATAATGGAGGAAGATTTACAGGGAACCAACAGGGAAAAAAAGGAAGTTGGATCTCAAACCAATGGGGTGGACCAGAAGGAAGAAATAAGAATTCAAAAAAATGAGGAGGGTCTCAGGAACCTCAGAGACATTTGTAAACGACCCGATATCCGGATCATAGGGCTGCCAGAAGGACAAGAGGAAGACCAAGAAATTGAACGTATTTTTGAACAGATTATGAAGGAAAACTTCCCAGATCTGGCAAAGGAAATAGGCTTCCTGGAAATCCAAGAAGCTCAGAGAACCCCAAAGAAGCAGGACCCAAAGAGGAACACACCAAGGCGCATCATAATTACATTACCCAAGATCAAGAGTAAGGAAAGAATCTTACAAGCAGCAAGAGAAAAAGAGACAGTCACCTACAAAGGAATCCCCATAAGACTGTCAGCGGATTTCTCAAAGGAGACCTTCCAAGCAAGAAGGGGCTGGAGAGAGATATTTCAAATCATGAAAAGAAGGGCCTACAACCAAGAATAATCTATCCAGCAAAACTTTCATTTAGAATGGAAGGGCAGATAAAGTGCTTCTCAGATAAGGTCAAGTTCAAGGAGTACATCATCATGCAGCCTCTACTATATGAAATGTTAAGTTTTGTATGAGGACTCAGGAGCGAAGGCACTGAGGCCAGATCAGCTACCGGGGAATTCAGATCAGTCACAGCCAAGACGCTTGTGAGGTAAGCAAGCAAAATACAACCAGAGAAACAAAATAGGACCAGAGACAATGAAGTTTAGAACATTCTGGCAGTAACCAGAGGGGAGGGGGAAGGGGAGAAGGGGGACAAGGGTATTCAGGAACTGCTATAAAGGACACATGGACAAAACCAAGGGGGAGGGGGGAAGCAAGGGAGGGAGGTGGGTTTGCCTGGGGTGTGGTGGGGGGAGGGTAAATGCGGACAACTGTAATTGAACAACAATAAAATAATTTTAAAAAATATTTTATGTGTATGAAGTAACTTCTTACAAATTTCTTTTTCATTTCCTTTCTACCTACTTTACCATTCAGTCTAAACGCCCCCATGCTGGGTCATCGAGGGCAAACATGGTCTCCTCCTCCTGTTGCACTGGTGTCCATCAAATGAGATTTTAAGCCGAATGTTAGATTGGACCCAGTATGGCATATTAGGAGCAAGGAATCATATACCGTACTTGTTAACAGTATTCTAAGAGATACTGCTTTAATATGTTCTTACTTAGTGTGTTTTATTTTAGTGCTTGTAAGAGGTATTTAATATGTTCATTCCCAATCTTGGTTCCTTAAACCTAAGTCCATTTTCTTCATAAGTTACTAAATTTCTTAACTCATATTTTCAGCTACAGTGTTTTTAGGGAATTAGCTCTGCTTTCATCAGTCACGTCTAAAGTTTGGGATTGGCTGAAGCTGATGGCAGAGTCCAAGCCATGTTGTTGTGTAGCTTTCTTGGTGGGATTCAATTTCCTTCTGCTTCGGGGACCTAATGTGTTCATTCCACCTCACCGTCTCTACTTCTGTTACCTTCCAGCGTCCTCTGGCTTCGCCTTAGCCCTTTGTTGTGTCTGATGCTGCAGCAGAAGTCAGCTTTGGAGCAGGAGCAGAACTGTTCAGTCTTTGAAAGTCTAGTTGCAGTGCTACGCAGCGCGTGCAGTGGAGAGCTGCTGGAGGAGTTGGCATCGTTATACAAGTCTTATTAGTATATCTCAAGCTTTTCCAGTTTAACTGAGCTGGTTTTTTTTTCTGTTTAAACCTGAGTGACCTTGTGCCTGTTTTCATGCCAACCTCACCTGCTGAAATCCAGGAGGGAGGACATGCGCACAGGGTGTCAGAGGCCTGGACTGAACTGATGTGTGCAGAGTCAGGGTGGTGTTTTGTCAGCTGCTGGGCACGGCCCTGTCGCCGTGCGGGGCACGAAGTGGATTCTTCACGCGTTGACCAGATTTGATCTTTGTGTTTTCAGACAGTATTCCCTAGGTTCTCATGTTCAAACTGAGACTTGCATGTGGTCATCAGTACAAATGAAGCAGTTCCTTCAGAAGTGTCTGTTGTGCTTTTCGTGGGAATGCGAATGCCTTTAATGGATCAACTTGCGAGTTTGCATTCGGCACAGTGTTCCACTTTTCCAGAGGCTGGGACAGGGAAGGAATGAGGCTGGAGGGATAAATTTGTCAGGAGAGAGTTACCTCTTAGTCTGAGGAGAGAAAGCAAGTAAAAGAGCATAGAAGTGACTTTTCATGCTTACCAATAAAGAGTGGTGGAAGTTTTGACTTGTCTAGTTTATTGACTGATTTTTTTCATATAATACCTTGTTTGTGTTTACATGCATACATCCACAAATACACTTTAAAAATACTTAACCTTTATTGACTGCTTTCTAGAAATGGCCAGGCAGACTCCTAAATGCCTCATCCACTTTCTTAGTCCTCACAATAGCTGCTGAGATGGCGCTCGTCCCCGTTTTTACAGACTGGACTAGGGCTTACAGATGCCACCACTCATGGGTGGAGCCTGCTTCAGAGCCCAGGGGCCCAGTGACTGACCTGCGGGCTGGATCTCAAGACGCGGGCAGGCAGAAGAGTGGGAAATGTGGTTAGTTGTGTGGGCACACTGTAGCCATACTATGCTCGACGTTATTCTTTCTGCGTATGTTTGAAAATTTTTGTAATAAAAAGTTAAGTAAAACTTGTTCCTATTTGAATTAGACCTTTTCTCATGTTTGAATCCCAGTTTAGGTGTTGCTTCTTGTGCATCTAAACGCCGTTGGCGTTTGTCTTCTCAACTTCAGTTTCTCATTTAAAAACAGGGATAATAATAGTAGTGTTTACCGTAGTGGTAACTTGAAATGACATAGTACTTATAAGATGTCAGCACAGTGCCTGTTTATCTTAAGCATTTGGCAAGTGCTAACTGCTCCTGTTTCCCTGGTCAGTTGTCAGACCAGCCTGTGTGTGGAAGCACCTAGCACCCCAGGCTTCGAGGGCGGGCTCCACCTGTCTCCGCGAATCCCGCAGTCATCTTGCAAAGTAGAGGAAGGCGTTCGTTACTGCTTTCAAAAACGCGAAGATTGAAACTAGAAGACACAGCTTGCTAGTGGTAGAACCAGGATTTGAATTTCAGAGTTCCTGTAAATTCATCTGATTTTTGCTTGGAACATACACATTTTATCTATTAGACTGTATGCAACATTTAAGGAAGTCAAACTCGGCCAAATTCTTCAGATTAATCTCAAACCCAATACAGAACGTTTGTTGATACAACTTTCTTTTCATTGGTTGCTACTTTAAGGTGGCATAGCAGCTCTTCCGTTTTCATCAGGAGCTTCTTGGGTGTTTTCCAGGTGGACATCGTTGTTGGCACTCCGGGAAGGCTGGATGATTTGGTGTCGACTGGAAAGCTGAACTTATCCCAAGTCAGATTCCTGGTCCTGGATGAGGCCGTATGTTGAAATACAGTTATGCTTTTTTAAAATGTTTGCTTTTATTTTTGGAGATAAAATATGAAAAATGAATTAAAAATATAATTTAGTCATGATTTGAATACCTAGAGATAATCATTGTTACCAGTTTGGTATATTTTCATTCACTCCTTTTATTTATGTAAATATTTTATGTAGTTGAAATCAAGCTTTGAGGAATCCAAAAAATCTTTTTAACATACCATATTTCATGTTATTATTTGTAAAAGGTTTTAAAGGCTGTCTAATGGTCTGTTATATATATACTTTATTATTTATTTAACTACGCTTATTACTAAATATGTAGGTTTGTTTTTCAAAAGGTTTTTATATTTGTATATAATTTTTTACACATTACAAATGATTTCCTTATAGTTGCAAAATATGAAGTGTATGAAAAGACATTAATGTGTTTGAGACATACTTCCAAATTATTTTCAAGATGGGTTGTAGTACTTTTTAGCACAGGCTTTTGTGTTTGTTTTCCATATTGAAATTATACGCTTCAGGACATGTGGTAGGAGCTCTTGTATTTATTCTAGAATACTAGAGTATGGTTCTTGGACTTTTTATTGTCAGCTTTTTCGTATTTTAGTTATGTGGGATTTAAAGTTAAATTTATACCTTGTCTTTAAATATTTAATAGAAAATAATCATTTAGAAAATACAGGGACATGTATCTATGAATTAGTTTTCATATCTTACATGTTACATTTGTTTTAAAAAAGGAAGATTTAGATACTGATTTAAAAACCTAATCTCTTCTTTGCTTCTTCTGCAGGATGGGCTTCTTTCTCAAGGCTACTCTGACTTCATAAATAGGATTCACGGTCAGATTCCTCAGATTACCTCTGATGGAAAAAGACTTCAGGTAAAAAACAACTGGTCATCTTAAAGTACATGTAAATAATCCTTGTGTGTTAGGGTTTGATGTTTAGTCTTTGATTCACGTCTTGTTTTAGTGTTTTCTGATTACGTCAACTACTCCGTAAACATTCTCTTCAGTCCTTGATTAAATAGTGCACACAGGGGAAACAGTCTTAAAAGGTGCTTTTAGAAGTAAAGAGGGAATTTCAGGAAATTACTTAGGTGTTACAGAAGACTATAGTAAAATTCTTAGTGTTTTTTTCCTACAGAGCATTTGGAGTTTATATTCCTGACTATGAGTACTGTTTCCTGTTTGCAGAAAAAGTATCTTGAGCTGTTGAAAAACAGTTGTTTCTTTAGTAATTATGTCTTCAAAGATTACTCTTACTTTTCTCATCCTTCTCTTAGGGAGAATTCCATAGGTAGAAGCTTTTAAGAGATAGAGATCAATATAGTTTAGATAAGGTTGTGAGTTTTTAGGTAAGTCTAAAACTTATAATTTTATGTCTGCAGAACCTTTTCATCTTAGTTTTTGTAGGACCCTGAGGAATAGAGTCATGATTTCTGTGGCAGGGAGGGAACCACAGCTCAGAGAGGTCAGCCTGCCCAAGGTCAGACCACTGGTGGCTGCCATAGAGTGAGGCGTTGAACTTGTCTTTGGATTCCAGGCCAACGCTTGGTGTGGCCCGCATCGGTAACATTGGCGGAATTACTGTTATAAAATAAATTTTGTCTAAACTTTTTCTGTTCTTAGGTGATTGTTTGCTCTGCTACTTTGCATTCTTTCGATGTGAAGAAACTGTCTGAGAAGATAATGCATTTTCCCACATGGGTTGATTTAAAAGGAGAAGATTCTGTCCCCGATACGGTGCACCATGTCGTCGTCCCAGTGAACCCCAAAGCTGACAGGCTCTGGGAGAGGCTTGGGAAAAACCACATCAGAGTGAGTACCTTGTAAGGTTAGCATTTGCGTGGAATAAAGCAGTCACAAACTGGTATAGCCTAGGACTCTTAGTGATGCGGAGAACAACCAGGTATTGTACCTGTGTAAAGAGAAGTCCAGCAAAAGTTTAGGGAAAGCTTAGGCCTTTAAGGCATGGAATAAGTGATGGACTCATCTTACCTTTCTGTCTATATAAAGTTGCTTTTGATACAATTTTTATAAATAAATAGGGTAACTTGTATACGAGACCTGTCCAGAAAGTATCCAGCCAGTACTATGAAGAATAGAGACACTTACTGAAGAAGATAGAAGATATGAGAAACATTATACACAGGACAGTGGCGCCTCAGTCCCCTTCAGAGTAGGCTCCTTGGGACCTCACACAGCCTCCCAATCTCCATCAGCTGCCCCATTGTATTTTTCTGAATCTCATCAACAGTCTGAAATCTCATCCCTTTCAAAGGTGATTTTATTTTTTTATTAAAAATATATATATATTTTAGTGATTATGCTATTACAGTTGTCCCATTTTCCCCCTTTACTCCCCTCCACCCTGCACACCCCCTCCCACCCACATTTCCCCCCTTTAGTTCGTGTCCATGGGTCATACATATGAGTTCTTTGGCTTCTACATTTCCTATACTATTCTAAACCTCCCCCTGTCTGTTTTCTACCTACCATTCATGCTACTTATTCTCTGTACCTTTTCCCCCTTTCTCCCCCTCCCACTCCCCTGTTGATAACCCTCCATGTGATCTCCATTTCTGTGGTTCTGTTCCTGTTCTAGTTGTTGGCTTAGTTTGCTTTTGTTCTCATTTTGGGTGAGGTTTTTAATTACTGAATTTGCTGTCATTTTACTGTTCATATTTTTTTATCTTCTTTTTCTTAGATAAATCCCTTTAACATTTCATATAATAAGGGTTTGGTGATGATGAACTCCTTGAACTTGACCTTATGTGAGAAGCACTTATCTGTCCTTCTAAATGATAGCTTTGCTGAACAGAGTAATCTTGGATGTAGGTCCTTGCCTTTCATAACTTGGAATACTTCTCTCTAGCCCCTTCTTGTCTATAAGTTTTCTTTTGAGAAATCAGCTGATAGTCTTATGGGACCTCCTTTGTAGGTAACTGTCCCGTTTTCTCTTGCTGCTTCTAAGATTCTCTCCTTATTTTTAATCTTGGATAATGTAATTATGATGTGCCTTGGTGTGTTCCTCCTTGGGTCCAACTTCTTTGGGACTCTCTGGGCTTCCTGGACTACCTGGAAGTCTATTTCCTTTGTCAGATTGGGAAAATCTCCTTTGTCTCTCTTTCATTATTTGTTCAGATAAGTTTTCAATCCCTTGGTCTTCCTCTTCTCCTTTTGGCACCCCTATAATTCGGATGTTGGAATGTGTAAAGATGTCCTGGAGGTTCCTAAGCCTCTCTTCATTTTTTTGAATTCTTGTTTCTTCTTTCTTTTCTGGTTGAATGTTTTTTTCTTCTTTCTGGTTCACACCGTTGATTTGAGTCCCAGTTTCCTTCCCATCACTATTGGTTCCCTGTACATTTTCTTTTATTTCACTTAGCATAGTCTTCATTTTATTCATCTAATTTGTGACAAAATTCAACCAATCCTGTGAACATCCTGATTACCAGTGTTTTGAATTGTGCATCTGATAAGTTGGCTATGTCTTCGTTGCTTAGTTGTATTTTTTCTGGAGCTTTGATCTGATCTTTCATTTGGGACATTTTTTTTGTCTTGGCGCACCTGTTGTGTAGTAAGGGACAGAGCTTTAGGTGCTCACCAAGGTTCTGGTGAGCCTGGGTTAGGGCAGCCCATGTCGCTGTGTTGTGACGCTGCCTGTGGGGGAAGGGTCCGAGAGGGAACAGTGGCGCTTGCTCCACTCTCTGCTGGGTTTCAGTCACTTCCTCCACTGCCTACAAGTAAATTGGGTCCTTTTGGTGCTGATTCCCACATGGGCATGCTTCTGCATGTTCTAGGACCCCGTGGGTCACTCCAACGGATTCTCCTACGAGGCTGGGAGTTCCTCCCGCTGCTGCCTCAATCCCCACAGGTGTTTTCAATTGGTGGTTTGAGGCTTTATTTCCTCTCGCTGGAACCCTGGGTTGTGGGTCTGTCTCCCTCCCCAGTTTCTCCACACACGAATGTGGGACCTCCCAGTCCACCAGCTGCAGCCTTGCCTGACCGGTCCTCCATCCGCTGCCTTGCCGTGAGTCCTCTCCACCCCAGCTGCTCGTCTCTGCCCCTCCTGCCGGTCTGGATAAATTTGTGCTCTTTAACTCCTTGGTTGTTGGACTTCGATACAGTTCGATTTTCTGTCAGTTTTTGTTGTTTTTTGTTTTTAAATTGTTGTTGTCTGTCTTTTGGTTGTGCAAGGAGGCACAGTGTTTCTACCTATACCTCCATCTTGGCGGGAAGCCCAAAGGTGATATTAGTTTTGAGAAAAACCAGCAGTTGCAGGGTGCCAAATCTGGGCTGTAGAGGGGCTGAGTCACCTGGGTGATTAGATGTTTCACCAAAAAACCCTGCCTGAGACATAATGCATGGGCAGGCTCATTGTTGTTATGAAGCTGCCCATCACCAATTGCCCATCGCTGTGGCCTTCTGAATCATCTGAGTTGTCTCTGCAGAGGAGTGTTCAAGCTTAATGCAAGATTTGATGCAGATTTGTTGCTCTACTTGCTCGGTCATTTTGAATGTGATGGCCACACAACACACATGCTCACTCAATGGCATCTACCACCCCCACTGACCAGTACAGTGAAGTCGTCATTGTTCACGCGTGTGCATTCCAGTCCACTCTCCTTGGCTGCCAGGTTACATCGATGTTGTGCAAACCATTCTCAATTTCTGGACTTTTTCCGGACAGGCCTTGTATATAGATCTAATTTTAGATACTGTGCTTTCCATTTTTAGTATTTTAGTGTCTTCCTGATGTGCATTATTTTTTAAGAAAATCAATTGCTCGTGTCCATTGTGTCAGTTCACCCACTGTTACTAGAGTTTCCTTTATATGAGTGTGTGCTTATTGTGAATACACAAAATTCTAAAAACCACTTTTGCTTTTTTATTACTACATTTAAAATTGGTTAGCCTTAGAGTTTTTCTGAATCTGAAGAACAGTTCTGCCTGCAGAGTATAAAGGTGTATGTCTGAAGTGCTGTCTATAGGGAAGTACGATTCGTTAAAAGAAGACAGCTGCTCTGAACTGTTACTTAACCGCGCCCACCCCGCTTATCCTCTCCCTTTGTAGACAGACGAAGTTCATGCAAAAGACAACACAAGGCCTGGAGCTAACAGTCCGGGTAAGTGAAGACATCAGTGCCGCGAGCTAAGGGGTTTTGAAAACAAATTGGTTTGTTAATTCTTCTACCCTCCTGAAGAACTGGAGGTGACCTATAAAAGTAGAACAGGAAGTCTGAAAGTAAAAGCAACAAAAATAATAAAGACATGGAATAGTGAAGAAACTAAATGATCAAATGGATTGTCCCACCGTTTCACCCTGTCTCACCAGTCCTTGTTCCCGTTGATAGTGCTTGAATCGAGGCGGGGTTTTCTGAGGCGAGTTAGGCACTCAGTCTGTGACTGGTCCCGAGTGTCCGTGACAGCGCTGGGCTGAACCCTGTTCCCTGTTGTCCCTGTGCCGTGTCAGAGATGTGGTCTGAGGCCATCAAAGTCCTGAAGGGCGAGTACGCCGTCCGGGCAATCAAGGAGCACAAGATGGACCAAGCGATCGTCTTCTGCAGGACCAAGATCGACTGCGACAACCTGGAGCAGTACTTCATGCAGCAGGGAGGAGGTAACGTCTCCCCACTCGAAACAGGCTGTGCTCGGTTCCTCCTATACTGGCGTGTCTCGCATCGGCGCGGGCAGGTGTGCGCACAGTCTGCAGCAGGGGCGCCGCACTGGGCGTGAGTGCCGCTTCGGTCTCTTCTGTAAGGCGCGCCCCAGGAGGAGCAGTGGGGTCCCTGTCTGCGGAGTGGTTTCACTGCAGGGAACGCGAACCAGTGTTTTAATTAAGGACCTATGTCATTTGGGAGGGGGGCGAAGTTATTGATTAACTTTATGTTTTTAAATTTAATTTATTGGGGTGACATGAGTTGTTAAAATTGTATAGGTTTCAGGTATACAGTTCTAGAATACTTCATCTGTATGATGTATTGTGTGTCCACTACCCCAACTCAAGTCTCCTCCAAAATCCCCCTTTGCCTTTCCTACCTCCCCCTCCTCCTCTGGTAATCACCCTGCTGTTGCTAAGTGAAACAAGCCATTTGATTTCACTCGTGTGGAATCTAATGGACAAAATACTAACAAACAAAATAGCAACAGACTCATAGATGCAGAGAGCAGACTGACAGCTCTCAGAGTAGGGCTGGGTGAAAAAGGTAAAGGGATTAAGCAAAGAAAAAACCTCATAGACACTGACTAATGTTAAATTTCAAATGCCATTAAGTAATAGAATGATGTCTTCTACATCAGGATATAAGGAAAGGGGGAAATGAGAAAACGCAGAACAGTTAGAAATTACAGAGTAAGATAGCTGGTGGGAAATCTGCATAGATGCATGAACACTGCAATACAGGGTCCCGCACAAATAACGCCCCCTTTTTATTATAAAATCATGAGCGTGTAATTCTGTAACATAACAGTATCACACTCAAGCACGCCATGTGACAGTTTAGGTGAAATGTTCAAATTATAAATTATTACTACACCCATATTATTACCCTACCAACCCCACTCACATCAGCGGTACTTCTCCCAGACCCTGTGCACCAGGGGACTGACGTCTGTTGAAAGGCATAGACTGTTAGATTGGGGAACATCTCACTGAATGCTGTTTACAAAATGTGTATCTAAAACCTCAGGACTTGCAAAGATCAAAAGGAAAGGGAATGAAAAGATATTTCTATATACCAGCTCAAATATTAACCAAAAGAAGCAGCTGTAGTCTAAGCTAGCTGGATTAATGAGAGATAAACAGACTCTAAGACGAAAGTATTACTAGGAATAAAGAGGGTCGCTATATAATAAAATACTAAGTCTACAGTGATTCCGATGTTATGCTCCTTTCACATCAAATGTATAAACCATCGTGGAATGCGCTGAACATAATCACTCGTGAGGGCAATGCAAGTAAGATCGCAGTTGATGCCACTGTCCACCCCCTGGAAGGACAGAATTGAAAATACAGCACCAAATTCTGGTGAGGATATGGAGCAGCCGAAGCACTTGCCAATTGTTGGTGAGAATATACAATGGTACAGCCACTTCGGTAAAAGTCTTATAGTTTTTTATAAAATTAAACATTGCTGCCTTAGAGCCTAGCAACTCAACTCCTAAGTGTTTACGAAAGAAAAGCGAACCCGTGTGTTGACAGGAGATGTGTGCAGGAGTGGTCATAGCAGCTCTCTGTGCAGTGGCCCGACGCCAAACACGCTCCGTAGCCATCAGTAGGACGGCTGAGCAGCATTGGAAACCCTCTGCACTGGAAGGCTGCTCCGCCCTGAGAAGGGCGGCCTGCTACCGACAGACCCGACGGCTGTGGGTGGCTGTCAGACACGCTGAGCGGGAGGATTCTTACGCAAGGGTACAAACCATACTGACTCCATTTGTGGGAAGTCCTGGAAGAGTCAGACTGATTTGTGATGGGAACAAACCAGAGCAGTGTCTGTCCGCAGGACGGCGGGAGTGGGGAGTGGTGGGGACAGGCCTGTGGCACTCTTGTTCGGTGTCTTCACAGGGCTTTGGGCTACATAGGTGTATGTACTTGACAGCTTCACAAATGTACGCTACAGATTTGTACATCTCCTTGTATGTGCCTTTCACCTCAAAAGGAAAACAACAAACCTAAGCAAATCCTGCACTCTGCTTAATGCCACCCGTGCCGAAATGTGCGCTGACATCTGCAGTTGACACTGAGGTGCATTGAAAAGATAAAGCTGAGTTCATGAAAGGACAGAGAGGTAGATAGATACGTGGTAAAGCAGGCATAAAAATGTCAGCGTTTAGGTGGTAATACTGTAGCCACTCACTGTTAGAATTCTTTCAGTTTTGCTGTCTGGAAATACAGAAATTGGAAAATACATACATAAAAATTGGCAGATGTGCAAGGTTACAGACAAATGCTGTTCTCTTAGTGGGCTGGACTTAGCATATCTCTGTCTATAATTGAAGTACATGAAGGAGATAGAAAAGTGAGAAAACTATGGAAAATTTAAGCAATTTAAGAGTTTGAACTAATGGCCATGTAAAGAGCATGAAACGTCATTCATCACAGGGAACTCATTAACTGTTTCGTAAGCCCTGCAAACAGACTTGCTTGGTGGCTTTAGTTAGAGTGACTGTTTTATAATAAATGTCCCTTTCTGTCCCCTTTAGTTAGGAGTGGAGGGTTTGACTGTGTGGGTAGGAATGCTGTTGATCAATCAGTAATATCTTTTACTTCCTCTTTCCTTCACTAAATATTCTGGTTGCCTCTGCCAAGAAAGCAAGTTTCCTGACCCGTTTCTAAAACCAAAATAACACAATATAGACCCAATTCCAGGGTTTAGAGAGGGAAGGAAGGGTCCCTCCCCCATTCATAGGCACCTCAACCGGGGCGTGGGAGTGTGGGTTTCCCCGAGCCCCTTGAATTCAGCAAGCAGTGAGGCCTCCGCTGGGTGCCTTTGGAAGTTCTGGTTGGCTGTTCTGTCTCCTCTGCGGAGTTTCTGTGTCCGTCGTTTTGGGTTGGTATCCTCCAGAATGTCCTCTTTCCTTGAATCCTGTCACTGTTGGCCTGGGCTCTCTCAAAGTGCTGTCTGTAGTTCTGTTGAGGCTTTCTGCCCTCACTCGGACCCCACTGCCCTGCTCTTTGTTTCTGTGTCTATTTGAAGTGTTTCTTTTTTAGGATTGGCTACCACTGCATCTGCCTCTAAGGTAGCACTTCTCTGTCTTTCTAATCTGGGTTGGCCAGGAAACCAGATAACTGAGTTGCTTAGAACACCTTGAGGAGGGCAGGCTTGTGGACATGACCTTTAGTAAGGGCATGGACTTCATGATGCCTATTTTGGGTCTTCTAATAATAACCTCTTTTTGCTTTACATGATATGGGTGAAGTTCCTGGAATATACATGTATTTTCTTCTTATTACTGCATTTTTGTTAGCATACTGCTTTATTTACTCCAGCAGATTGGAAGGGTGATTTAGAATGTCCTTCAAAGCAAAATCAATTTTCACGGCCATGGAGTCCATTTTAGTGGCATTTTGCCTAACTGTGTTAGCCGTGGTGGGGGGCAGGGTGGACATAGATTTCCATAGAATTAGGTGGTGCCATTGAACCTGACTTCCACTGTTTTTTTTTAATGGTCTCAGATGTAATGTTGCCCAAGGTTAACTGGTTAATCTGCTTTTCACTAGGACCTGATAAAAAAGGACACCAGTTCTCGTGTGTTTGTCTTCACGGTGACAGAAAGCCTCATGAGAGAAAGCAAAACTTGGAAAGATTTAAGGTATTGCTATTTAGTTGTCTACATTCCCTTAGTACTAAAGAGAGGAGTTGTATCTGGTTTTAATTAGTTCCAGTTAATATTCATAATGCAATTCTTACCCTAGAAACTGCTGCATCCTATTCATGGCTGGGCTTAGTCAGCCTTAAGGTCAAATGGTAAATTACACATTCTCTCTCGGCACCACCCTGCTGTAGTAAGAATTTTCAATTTAAGAATGTTTTAGTTAAATTCTTTCAGGTAGATATTTTTAGAAGCATTGTGAGATAGTTAAACCATATCTGTGGGTCTTGTTTAAAAAATAGTTTGTAGTAATGCCCGTGCAGAATTTAAGTTTTAGATTAGTTTAAGACAGGTGTCAAACTACGGCTCTGTGGAATTAAATATAGTTGGAGTTGCTTGGGGCGGACCATTCCCATTGTGGGCACCCAGCACGTGAAGGGTGAGAGCTTGGGGGGGAGGCAGGCGGTGGGGCTCCAGCCTTTCAAGACTCCAGGTCAGTAGCCTCCCCCCACAGGAATTCTCAGCGTGGATTCCGGTGTGTAGTGAGTGCTCTCAGACCCGTCCTGTGAGAAAAGGGGGGACATCCTGGGCTTAGGAGCTGGAGTTACGTTCTCAGGTTCTGACTCGACCGTGGGAGGTGAACGGGTTGAACGTTTAGGGCAGTGCCGTCCTTTTGTACCCGGCGCGTCCTCCCTCCTCTCCCCGTCGCGGACTGTGCTGGGCCTCAGGGCACAGACCTCGGCGGGAGGGTGACGTGTTTGTCCTTGGCGAGCACCAGGGACCTCTGTCCCTTCTCTTCAGGGTTTTGTCATCACAAAAACCGTGATGTCAAGGAAAATATCTAGTATTCTGAGTTTATTTAAGTGCAAGAGTGAAAATAATGCTTATGTTTTCATAATTTGTTCTTTCTCTTAAATTACCGGTCAGGATTTCTGAAGATAAAGCCAGATTTTAGGGATGGTTTAATATTTTTGATGTAAGAAAAAAGAAAAGCAAAAATGAATCCAATCATTGATTTATTCACCTTAAATGTCATATTTACTGAATCATAACTTAGAAACTCAGTGAGAGTTGGGCCAAAGAATCATGAATCCGGACCTCCAATCCGATAGTAATGTACTGGTTGTCAGCGTTCTCATTTCGTGGAAAGACAGTTTGCGTTTACTGCTCAGCGTGTGCGCTAATACGCTCCTTCTGTCTTCTTGGCTCCCCCCAGAAAGGCGATGTGAGGTTCTTGATTTGCACAGACGTAGCTGCCCGAGGAATCGATATCCATGGTGTTCCTTACGGTAAAAAGAAACTTCCTGTGCCTGCAGATTGAATTTTATGGAATTTAAAGTAAACCTGATGTTTTCAAAATACTTAGAAACGAATGGCAGTTGGTAATAATTGATTTTACTTACAGTTATAAATGTCACCCTGCCTGATGAAAAGCAAAACTATGTGCACCGGATTGGCAGAGTGGGGAGAGCTGAAAGGTACTGCTGCACTTCACGTTTTCCTTTTGAAGCCTCTGTGCTTCAGGAATAAAGTCTAACGAAGACTTTTACAATCTTTCAGGATGGGTCTGGCCATTTCCCTGGTGGCAACAGAGAAAGAGAAGGTAATCTTTTCCGCGCCGCATCAACACGTCCGCTGTGTGCTTTGCCATTTTAGATGTTCGTGATAAAAGCAGCTGGGTTCCCATGGACACAGAGTTCGGCTGCACACAGACTCCCAGTGAACTGTCCATGGCCTCTTTTTCTGTCTGTGTGTGTTAGATGGGCAAGTAGGATGAGGGTCAGGAAGGAAAAGTGCAAAATGTAATTTGTCTGAATCTATTTACTTATTTTCACCAAAATGTATTGGAACCCTCTCTGGCATGGTGCCATAGATTTGGTGGGGGTTCGGGGAGTGGCGGGGGATGTAATGTACTATTTTCACATAATTACAAATTTACAGAAATGTTGCAAGAATAAGGAACTCCCATATACTCATTGCCCAAACTAGTTGTTCATTTTGCTTTTTGCTTTGTGCTCTTGTAGAAGAGATTTGAGCTTTATTTTGATACTCATCTTGATGTAGCATTCTCTGATTGTATATTTTCATCCTTGTCTTCATCTGAGAATTCCTTTCTATAACTGAGGCCCACTTTAGAAAAACTTGGATTACTTTCAAGCATTCTATGAGAAGACCTAGTTGATGCGTTACTGAGTAGTGCCATACCTGCAGTCCAGTTTCTTGTGCCCTGAGGACAGAAGATACTAAAAACCAAACTGGAATGGAGCAGCCCAGCCTGCCTCCATCTCCGTCCATGGTCACGCTTCCCCTCTGCAGGTCTGGTACCACGTGTGTAGCAGCCGTGGGAAAGGGTGCTACAACACGAGACTGAAGGAGGACGGGGGCTGCACCATCTGGTACAACGAGATGCAGGTGAGCCGCAGAGCTCCTTCCCGGGGCGGGGGGTCAGGGGTGGGGAGGCGCATTTATCTGCAGAAGGTATCTCAGCACCCGCCTGTGGTCAGGAGGAAAAGTGTTGAGTAGTTGATATTAAGTCACTGTCACTGGGAACTCATCTCTTCAGAAATCCAGCTTCCACTTACATGAAGAACGGGAGAGCCTCCCTGGTTTTATTTAATGCTCCTAACATGCAGCTCTGTCAAAGTGAGATTTTTCTTTGAAAGTGCTTTCCTGTCCTTTCCCGTCGTAGCTGCTGTCTGAGATAGAAGAGCACCTGAACTGCACCATTTCCCAGGTGGAGCCAGATATAAAGGTGCCAGTGGATGAATTCGATGGGAAAGTGACGTATGGTCAAAAAAGAACAGCTGGTGGTGAGCTCCGAATTACTTTTCGTCCAGTTTCAGACGCGTATGCGTCCTTTCTGAGCGTCATTTGGACAAGAGAGCAATTGTATTTCTTTATGTGAAGTGTGTGTGGCATATTACGCGCTCCCTCTTCACGGCTCTCACAGCGCTTTGCCCGGTCTCGCGGCATTTTCTGCTGTGAGATCCCTGCGTGAACGAAGCAGCAGCATAGCTGATTCTCTTAGTGTCACAGAGTAGTTGAACGTTTGTAGAATTATCAGGAAACGAGTGTGAGGCTAATTTTGAATGAAGAACTAGAATTTAAGGGTGACCCAACATGCCATTCCCTTGGCCTGGAATGCCCTTAGCTTATTCCTGAAATTTTGTTAAGATTCAGGCTGAACAAGTGGTTTTCCAGGTCAAGACAGAGGATGGGGCGAGTGATGCACGGGGTACTGGGATGCTGTTAGTGAGGCCCGCCGTTGGTTTGTGCTGATTCAGCATTTTCAGAACTCTGTTTTGCAGATCACTTGCCCAGTAGTACATTTTTATTCTAGAAGCAGTGTTTAAACTGATACAGTGGAGCCACAGTGTTGCTGACAGGTGAGTTCAGGCACGCCCTTTACGTGACTCTGCTTTGTGTGTGCGTGCAGGTGGGAGCTACAAAGGCCACGTGGACGTGCTGGCGCCCACGGTGCAGGAGCTGGCCGCCCTGGAGAAGGAGGCGCAGACGTCCTTTCTGCACCTGGGCTACCTCCCCAACCAGCTGTTCAGAACCTTCTGATGTGAACAGACCCCGAGTGAGATTTGAGTAAGAGAAGTCTGTAGCCTTGAAACGCTAAACCATTGCACTGCTTTCAAGCAGCAACATTTATAGTCATTGAAGCTGTTAATGCTGACTCTCGCATGTCAAGAAACATGGAACATTAGTCCTCAGAATTGTTCATAAAATGACAACGTAACGGAAATAATAAACTTGATGATGACTGTATTTTTATGGACGTTTGCATTGTATTTTAACGTTATTTGACGGTTCTTCTCGAAGGCCGCTGTGGGTTTTATGGAGTGCAGTTTGCAGGGGTGTGAGGGGCAGAGCCCTCTGTGGGACCGCTGGTGAGCTTTCACGGCAGTGGTCCTCCGTGGGGAGCACCCTGAGGGGGCTGCGGCTGCCTCTGAGTCTGCTGGAGCCGGAGGACAGGTCTGGGGAAGGAGCATCGGTGAGCACACGGTGGGAGGACGGCTCAGCTCGGCTCATCGGGAAGCCGGGGAGTGGAACGGGTCTGGATGGGAGGGTTGTGGCTGATGGGGTGATGGTGACGGGAAGGTGTCTCTCTGAAGGTCTGCCTTCTTTTTAAGAACCTTTCTGTCCAGAGGATATGTACTCGCAAGAATGAAACTATTCTGCTGTCCCTCTAGGTTTTACAATGAAACTTAAATACAGTTCTTTGGAATATACGAGTATTTCCTCAGTCCCTCTTGCCTAAAATACCAGAAGGGGAAATTGAAATACATTTAATTAAATTATTCTTTTATGCCGTTTCACTTAGTGTATAAAGTAGTTTCTTGGGGAATTTTTTTTTTACCCTAGAGATTTCTTAAGAGCACAAGTGACTTTAATTTCTTGTATGATGGTTTCAAACCTTTTAGCACTGAAATATTTTCTTCAAACATAATCCTGAGTGAAACCAAATAGATAAACAGTGGGAAAACCATCATCGTTCAGTCATTTCCCAGAACAGAGCCATGGTTTGTGCGGAATGCTTTGAGGATTTCAGTCCCTCACACCAGGCCACTTTCTTCGCAGGTGCCCTGGGACTCCGTTGCCAGTCTCAAGGCCACGGCGGTGGCTCTGGGCAGCGTTCACGTGCTTTAGTCGGGGCCTTAGAAATAAGGGTTGATTGACGTGACAGCAAAGGCCAGACCGTGTCCCTGTTTCATAGATGCAGACGCTGCTGGGTTGACTCGGAGGAGCTCATGTCCATGTGGACTAGCTGGTCGAACTGGAACGAGATCTCAGGCGCCCTGGTGGCAGCTTTCACTCCTTGGTCTCCCTGTGGGCGATGGTCCCCGGGTCCCACGGGTAGGCCAGAGGGGCATGCTGGACAGAGCTGGGGGATGGCGGAAGGGTTTTCTTTCCTCTCTTCAAATTACCGTCCAGCTGGAATTGTCCAGGGAACAGAATTCTGAAAAGAGGAAGCTCCATGTAACCATGGGCTTGCCTGGAGACCTGACCGCCCTTGTACTTCGGGCCGTTGCCCTTCCCTTCATCTCAGTCCCCACGTCCAGATGCTCACTCCTTCAGGCCTTGGGTGCGTGCTATGGTGTGAGCAGCTGCTCAGGCCTGGGCACTGAGCCGTGAGACGTGCTGCTTGCTCCCGTTCCTTCCGCGCACACGACCTCCTGGGCTTTAGTTGGTAGCTTGCCCAGCTGCAGACAGGCTTCCCGGGCTCTGGTTGGGGACGTGAGTGGAAGTAGAGTGTACCACTGGTCACATCCCACTTGCCCTCCCCCTGCCCCAGGCTGGAACTCACCTGTGGTCTCAGGGAGCCCCTGTCCCCAGTGGAAGTGTCATTCATAGGGACTGGCAGAGCAGCAAGGCAGAGGAGCCCGGGCCACTCGACTTATCTGAGCCACTGTAGGTTTAGGCCACTGTCCCTGGAAGCCCTGGGAAGTCCGGAGAAGGTCATATGTTCACCATCAGATGTTAGCATGTCTGACACGGCTTCTGCTTCGTCTGCTCGGTAGTGCGGGAATTTAGAAGAGAACACACGCATCTTGAGTCTGTAGCTCTCATGTCCGTCCCTTGTACGCAGAAGCGCCAAGACGTGCCCCACTCTCCAGTCGGCCGTTTGCATCTTGGCTCATCCCTCCTTAAACACCCGAGCCCTCCGTCCACTGTCCGTCCATTCACCGTCCGTCCTCTTTGGAGCTGCCTTCGGGCTTTGATTGCTAGTCACACTGTCATAGTGACCAAAATGGCTTTGTGTTTGGGGGATTTTTTTGTCATTTCAAGTTTTAGTGCACTTCCTTGAGCATCTCTGACTTGGGTGTTGCATCCATGGTGTTGCTCACCCAGATGGTCCCGTCAGCCTGTCTTAGAACAGGCCCACCGGAAGGCTTCCATCTCCTGGGGTGTGGCCTTAAGAGAGCTGATTCCAAAGGACTTGAGCTGGTGGCATGAGCTGCAAGCTTGCAGAAGCTCCCTGTGCCTCATTCTCATTCTGTCTTTTCCTCTAATAAGCAGAAATGCGGAAACTTCAGGTTACAGTAACCCCGCCCCCTCCTACCTTGTATTTATAACCCCGCTCCCACACAAATTCAGTGCCCGCAGCGTGGTTCATTTCTTTCTCCTGTACATTTCTGTGGTATTCAATTTTTAGATCCCACTCAGTATATGCAGTTTTGCATCTTCACTCAGCAGGGTACTTACTGTTCTTGTTACAAAGACTTCAGTGGCTGATGGGCCGGTTGCTGGCTCACCACTCGCGAGCTTTGGGGGATTGAAGACGACAGGAACCTCTGATGCCCGCCTTGGGCGCAGACCCAGCTCTCCCCCTTTCTAGCAGGAGGACAGAGGCAGGGTCCTCTGCCTCCCTAAGTGTCTTTGTTTATAAAAACAGTGAAAACAGTTCACATCAGTCAGGATTCTGTTAAGCATTCCACTGAAGTCCAGCAAATGAGAGGCACGCCACACTGCCGTGTCCACGCTGTGGGCATTTTTCCTGCGTTGCCGCTTCGGTGTGTTTCTCCGGGAACGTCTTTGTGTTTCGGATCGTTTCCTGCCACCGGATTCCTACGACTTGAATTCCTGGGTCGTATTGGAGCCAGTGAATCCCATGACTGTTTCTCAGGGTCGTTACCAGACTGCGTTCTGAAAGCGTCGTGCTAGTCGACGTTCCACGAACAATATAGGAAGAAATCTGTACCACTTACTTTACGCACTGAAACCATACTCATTGCCCTTAGAGGCTGTTCTTGTCCCCTCTCATCACACAGGGGCTGGGAATGGAGGGAGGAGAGGTGGGCTGACATCTCTGCCGCTTTCGCACCCGACACCTTACCCCGTCCGCAGCCCACTCCTTCCCGCCACCCTCCCTGTGCGGCACACGGGGACCCAGACTTGTAAATGAGGTGCGAGCCTTCTTTATTTTTTTTTGGTAGAAGTGCACGTGGCAGTGACTGAGAACAGCCCCGATTTAAAAAAAGTTAATTCCCACCCAATTCTAAATAGGCAAACCCCATTTAGTCACATTTTCACCTTCTTCTTTTGACTTAAAGGGGAACTGCACTGGATTGCCGTTTGAATGAGATGTGTGAAACGGGGAAAGTGTGTAGATAAATAACATGAGACCTGGGGCAGGTCCCTGGCATCGTGCTTTTGCCATTTCCCTGTAGATGCTGACAATTTCTAAAGTGCTACCAGGGAAGTTTTCCAAGTGAACCTTATTTGGGGGAGAAAAGAATATTTGTTAGAAGAGAAAAAATGGAGTGGAACAGGAAGGAAAGGGAGGGGATTTTGCGACTCCAGAGTAATTGATGGAGGATTCCTTTGAAGGGAGGAGGGGAAGGGGAATTTTTGCTCTTGTCTTCCGGTCTGCTGCTTTAAATAATTGCCTTTCATGTATAGTCATCTCAAACTCTGGTTTTTCTGACAGAGGTTTCAGTCTCACGGGTCAAAAGTGTTGAGGGGAATTTGCGAGAACCTGGAGTCGGACAGGCTAGGATGGGATGCTGGCTGTGGTTGTGACTTCTGGCCAGCTCAGTCAACAAACATGCAGGGATCCTCAGTTCTGTGGCAGGGCCCTGGCACCTGCATTTTAACCAGCTCCTCTGATGATGGAGGTGCAGATGGCCCTCAAACCACAAATTAAGACCCAGATAAATGGCTGTTAGAACGTGAATTCTCACTGCAGAAGGACAGCTGAGAGACGGATGCTTGCTGTACTGGAATCACCTTCGAACCCAAAACAAGCACCTCGACTCCTCCCCTTCTCTCAGAGTCTTTCACTGTGGGATCACCTAGGAAGCATTAAAAGAAAATACCAGGCCCTCGCTGGCGTAGCTCAGTGGATTGCGTGTGGGCTGCAAACCAAAGGGTCGCAGGTTCGATTCCCAGTCAGGGCACATGCCTGGGTTGTGGGCCAGGTCCCCAGTGGGGGCCACATGAGAGGCAACCACACATTGATGTCTCTCTTTCTTTCTTTCTCCCTCCCTTCCCCTCTCTAAAAATAAATATTTAAAAAGAAAAAGAAAATGCCAGTATCTCTCTCACCTCCAGGAACTCCAGTGTATTTGTGTCAGTGGGGCCTGGCTGCCCCCAGGGATGCGGATGCGGTTGCGGTGATGCTTTAAGCTGAGCCTGACCGGGATGTGGTGTGTTCCTGCTGCAGACCATGGTGGGCCCCCTGCAGATGCCCGAGTGGGTGCATGTCCCAACGTTAAATGCATTGAGGTTCAAGCTCAGCCCTTGCTGTCACACTATGCAGTGGAGGTGGCTGTAGAGAAAAACTGATCAAAATAATACTGTGCATCATTTTTTGAGGAACTAGTAAGATTATTTTAAAAATAAATTTTGTAGCCAGTTGAATTTAGTTTCCTTCAAAATAGTCACTTCGGGGATTCAGACAAATCTTCTGTTTTCAAAAGCCATTTTTTTTTTAAATTTTAGACATTGCCACTTTGTTTTTATTTAAAACATTTCTACTGCTTTGGACGGTCACTTTATAGGCGTCTGGAAATTATTGGTTCAATTCATTCTTTTACTGCAAATCTTATTCCCCAGCTTGGTAACTCATCCTGTTCACCAGGAAGGACTCTGGTCGGTTATTAGCCGTCTGTTTCCTTACACGAAATCCCAGTCAGGATGGACATTCGCCGCTGCCACCATGGAGCTTTGAAGGGGCAGCTGGGGGAGCGTCTCTGCGTAGCAACGATTGCATGTTAAGGGCGTCCCAGCTTGGGGGGCTGGGTCAGGGTGTCAGGGAAGGGCGTCCAGCGTTTTGGGAAACCCTGTCCGAGGAGGAGAGGCCAGGGTGGAGATGGGAGTTGGACGGAGAGGGCCGGCCGTGGGGGGCCCTGGAGTGTGGGAGCAGTGCTGTCCGGCAACGAGGATCGGCATTCCTTTTTCACACGTTGTTATTCCCTTGAAATCCCCAAACGTTTGCTGCCTCTGTTAGCAACTAGGGGTGTTGAGGGGAGGCTCTGTGTGTGTTTGGACCGAGGGGTGTTAGAAGGTGTGCGAATTGGTTAGGACCCTGTCCTGTGGCAAATTGTAACAGAGTGGCAGGAGGGGACAAGGAAACTCTGGAGCCATCGTCTAAACCAAGGCTCAGAAAGGTGACAATCAGGCCTAGGGGCCATCAGGTTTAGCAGGTGCCTCTAAGAATCCTAGACGTTTGGGGAGAGAGCTGGCTGACCTGTAGTCGAAGAGGCTGGGAGCTTGGGGTATTTCGTTTGGCTCTCACAGGCCAGCAATTTGGAGACATTGAATTGTACCCGTCTTCTTAAATGCTGTTCACTTAAAATACTGCTGTTACTTCTGTTGGTTACAGTAACCAACTCTATCATTTCTTCAGCCCAGAATGGTTATTCATTTTCCTACTGATGGCTCCCAACTCAGTGCCAAGGTAACACTTCCCTGTGGAATAACGTGCAGTGGGCCCGCCTGAGCCTGCTCTTGTGAGTCTGTGGTTTATCAGTTCCCACTCAAGTGCACCAGGTGGCGCTGATGTCACGCCATGAATGCCCACAGCTAAACCCTTGATGCTGGTGTATTTTTACCACTTGGGGTCACTTAAGGATTACCTGACTTCCTTTTTTCTGCTAAGCAAATCACAAATTCAAAGGAATTATTTCCCATTACATCTGTCAGAGCCTACGGTCTTTTACTCTGGATCCTGAAGGACAAAAAACGTGCATTAGGATTTTTCCCCCCACGATTGGCCCCACAGCCTGTGCTCCACAGTTTCTCCTGTCACAGAGCACTTCTGGGACCACCGCACCCGCGTTCCGCATTCCCCCGGCTCCAGCACGTGTGGGTCCTCTGTACAAAGAACTTCCGCACGTGTCAAAATTGTGTTCGTTCTGATCACCACCCTCACTGGCCTCTCCAGAATGCCGAGCGCTTGCTTCTCCGTCGTTTCCCTTGGTGCTGCCTGTGTCTGAAAGCCCAGATCTGAATGAAGTGAGGCGGGGTACCGGGTGAACCCACTCGTCTTCCCGCCACGTAGCCGCCGATCCAAGGGATTACAGCAGCACCCTTGGAGAGCCTGGGGGAGATCTGAGGAATGATCCCCACGGGCTCTGCTCGCCTGTGGGTGGGTGGGTGCGTGTGGGGGTGAGGGCAGCACGGGGGGCTGAGACAGACAGCCAGCCAGCCAGACGGTGAGCCTCGTCGCTGCCAAAAGTAGCCCGTGGCTCCTTATCCAGCAATGTTCGAACCCCCCTGCCATCTCCCTGCTGACCAAATGACTCCATGGGACTGGAAGTCAAGAGATGCCTGACGGGAAAAGTAACCAGGTAGGTATGTGACCTGTCTTTTGCCCCCTCCATTTCTCCGAAGAATCTCGTCTTGGGGGGTAAAAGCAGGAGGAGACTGGAGTCGCTACTCAAGAACAGCCTCTTCCCGTGCAATTTAAAGCTGCAACGGGAACTCATTTGCTTCCACCATTTTCAGCTTATAATTAATCCATGTCGACCCCCATGCGAGAGCCTGCAGTGGGCCTTTACTGCCTTAATTAAGTCCAGACTAATGTGGGCACTTAGGCCCTCTGAAATTGGGGCCCAGCCTTCCTGTTCTTAATTCCTTTGTTGCCCCGTTCATATTCCACCTGGTCTCCTCACTCCCTCCATAGAGAACAACAATAGCTACCATTAATTGACCCTTCACCATGTACCAGGTATTGTTTTAAGTGTTTACTCACCTGAACTCAATCCTCAGAACAACTCCAGAAGATAGGTTCTATAGTTGATTCCATTGTACGGATGAGAAAACTGAGGCACCCAGTGGTTAGTGAATTGCTTACAATTAGCTGGCTAGTAAGCATTGGAGCCAGGACCTGAATGCAGGCGCTTACCCACTGCATCCTGTGAGTTCTTGATGTCAGGAGGCCTGCCCATTGCCTGTCGGGATTCCACCGTCCTTGTACCCGAAGTCAGTTTACCTTCTTCAGGGGTCAAGAGAACACCACATTTTAACATACCAACCATGACCCAGATGTTTTACATTCAGCTATGTAAAAGTCAATATTCTCTCTTGTTTTGCAGATGAGAAATCCCAAGGCCCAGAGAAGTGAAGTCCAAGTCCATTGCTTGAATCTGTTGGGTCCCAGAGCTTAATTGTTAAAATCTGTTTTGTGACTGTTTTCCCGTGTTTTCAGGTGGATCAGAAGTTTCTCCAGGGAAGGGTTTCCAGGTTGCGCTTCTTTCCTCGCCAGGCCCAGAGGGTACGGTACTGATTAGCTTCTTTGTCATGCTGTGGGGACAGTCTCCCAACCTGCCTGGTGGCAGCCGCTCTTCTGTGGAGACAGACCCAAACCAGAAAGATGCCTCGTGACTTTGAACCCTGCGCAGGAGTCAGTATTCTGTGGGCTCGTCCAGGACAGGATGGAAGACCAGACCCCTTTCAGTGGGAAAAGAGAGCCTCTTTAAGACAATCTTGACCAAAATATGAGCATGATGTTGAACATATGGGGCTTAAAGCTCCAATTTCCCATGGCTGAGATTTCAGTGCTATGGTGGACCCGCACTTTCACAGAAATATGTGAATTCATCATGGTTATTTTTGCAGCGCTGGAGTTGGCGTGCCTCCAAGTCAAGAACTTTCTGCCTTTGCAGTGCTTGGTTATTTGAGGCTGGATGAGTCACTTTGTGTAACATCCTCTTGTTTTCCGCATTTTCCTCCCTTAGGCCACCCCCCTCCCCGAAAGGGTGGCAGGGGCAGGAGGGTTATGAAACTCCAGCCTCCGTTGACCCCTTCTCTGCAGCTTTGTTAACATTTGTTGGGAAAGCCATCACGATCTCTTCCCTTCTGCCTACCACGCAGGCCACTGTCCTCTCCGGGGGCCTCCAAACCTTCTGCTCCTTTCTTTATCGTGGCATTTTTGGCTCTACCTTTTATTTACCTGCTTACATGTCAGTGTCTTCCTAGGTAAGGTGAATCCTTTACAGCAGGTCTGACTTTAGTATCCTCAGCACCTGGCAGGGTCTGGCCTAGAGAAGGTGATTTGGTAAACATTTGTTGAGTTGGAAGGAAGGAAGGAAAGAAGGAAGAGTAGATGGATGGATGGATGGATGGATGATCATAAGAAACTTCTACGAAGGAATTTTAGACATCAGGTAGAAAAATGAGGATGAGAAATTGGCATCTGTTAGCTACTTAGTTTTTATTTTTTGGACAGGAGATCTGCACATCCTGAATATGAGGCCACAGAAGTGGGCTCTGAGCCTCAGCTTTCTCTTAAGAAAGGTTTATGTTTGTCAGAAGCTGTGCCAGCCTAACCAGAGCCACCTGGTCACTCTAGGAGGAAACCCTCAACACCACCGTTCTGTGCTCTGTCAAGTCATCCTGGGACAGGGCAGCAACAGCCACTGCATGGCAGGCTGGGCCACCGTGCTTTGAATTCTTTGTCTCTATGCCTCTGCAAGGCAGGGATAATTTTCCTCCTCTAAGGAAATGGAGGTTCGAAGAGGTGAACTATCACTTCAACAATCGTAGCTGGAAAGTTCAATGTCCCACTTTTAACAATGGATGGAACAGCTAGACAGAAGGTGAGCAAGGAACAAGAAGACTTGAACAACACTGCAAACTGACATCTCCAGAACTCACCATCCGACAGCACGGAACACACATTCTTCCCCAGCGCACAAGGAACACCTCCGAGACAGACCATGTGCCAGGCTGTAAAACAAGCCTTGGTCCGCCTAGAAACACTGGAATTATATACAGTGTGTCCTTCAATCACAATGGAAGGAAATTAAAAATTAATAATAGAAATAACTTTGAGAAATTCACAGATAGGTGGAAATTAAACAGCACAATAGTAAACAACCAATGTGTCACAGAAGAAATCAAAGGGGAAATTAGAAAATACCTTGAGATGAATGAAAATGGGAACACAACATAGGAAATCTTATGGAATGGAGGTAAAATTTATAGCAAGGAATGACTATTAAAAATGGAGATTTCAAATCAGTAACTTAACCTTCCACTGTAAGGCACAGGGAGGTGGGAAAGACTAAACCAAAGAAAGCAGAAAAAAGGAAAAAATAAAGATCAGAGTGGAGATCAGGGAAATAGAAAATAGTAAAACAATGAATAAAATTAACAGAACCAAAAGTTGCTTTTTTTTTAACACTTGCCTGAGGACATTTTTTCATTGCTTTTAGAAAGAGGGGAAAGGAGGAGGAGAAAGAGAGATGGAGAGAGAGAAGAGAGAAACATCGATTGGTTGCCTGTGTACATGCCCTGACCAGGGATCCAACCTGCAACCTAAATATGTTGGATCTGGGGAACCAACATACTGGGGATCAAACCCACAACCTTTTTGGGCAACACTCCAACCAAATGAGCCACAATGGCCAGGGCCAGAAGTTGGTTTTTTGAAAAGATGAGCAAAGTTGTCAAACCTGAGCCAGAAAGAGGAGACACTATTTTCCTGGCATGACTCTTGATAGTGAATGGCAGAGCCAGGATTCTGAACCAGGAATGTCTGATGCCAAAGCTGAGGGTGGGGGTCTGTCTCCCACCTCGACTGGGAGTGCCCCGAGGACTGCGAGCTGACCTTGTTCATCCGTGCGTCCCCGGGCTCTGCCCTGTGCCTGGCACATGCAGCGGCCCAGGAAATGTTTGCTGAACTGAAATGAAAAGCGAACCTTCTCCCCACCCTCAGTCAGCCATCTGGGTGAGATGATAAATTATGCTTCCAATGCAGATTGGGCTGAATAGCACTATTTCTGATGAGAAACGCTGAAAACAGCAAACTGCTTGTCCTTAAAAATAAACCCTTCAGCTTCAGGGATTTGGCCCAGAAATGAACCGTGTTACAGCTCAAGCCCCGAGATGGAGTTTATTATCCTGGAGCCAGGGGTGATGGGGTTTCTGACTGGAGTGAGAAACTCGATCACCTTGACCCTGCCCCTGGGGGGGTAGTGTGTACTTGGCTGCCCCTCTCTGGCCCTGGTTACCACGCATGGTGAGGGCCAGCCAAACTCCAAGGGAGCAGCTGATCCCAGAGAGCCCAAGAGGCTGAATCTTGTCCCCAGACTGATAGATTAGGAGCAAAGGTTCAGTGATGACGCCCCGGCTGAGCCAGACTGGGCTGCATGTGGAGTCTAGCTTTCTGACATCTTATAAGGGGTGAAATGTAAAGAATGTTGATTTTAATTAACCCAAGTGCATGTTGATATGTCCCGAAAGGCAGTGGGGGGAGAAGGTGATCCTAGGTAGATTACATTCCAGAATGCTACCGCCTGTTCAGGCTGGAGTGACAAGCCACCTGTCCTGGGGGCAGGGAGGAGGCAGAGTGCCCCCACAAATGGCACAGCACCGTGGCCAGACCACCGCTACATGAAGAAGACAGGGCACATTTTCAGGAGGACTAGATGAGGCCCCGAGCAGTTGCCCAAGGACTCACAGAAGGTAGGGAAAGAAATCCATTTTTCCAACTCCCGGGTCCGGTGATTTCTGGCCCCGACCCTGCCTCTTAGGAGGCTACATGGGGAACTCCGTAGGCACACATTTCCCATGAAGGGTCTGTGTGTGGTGCCACGCGGGGGGAGGGCGGGCTGTGCACATCCGTGTGTGTTCCTGCCCTGGCTTATATGCTACCCCCTCCCTTTTCTCTTTTCTTAATTTAAAGGTGACTCTTCTGGAAGCCCCACATGTGGAATTGACCCGAAATTAAAAAGAAGATCTTTTTAGGGCAAGAGCTTTGTTCTTGTGAATTTTCTGCCTCACCAACCACAGGGAATGTGAGCTGAGGGAAAAGTCTGTTAGAGGAGCTGCTCATTCACTTCAAGGGCCGGGGAGCTATTCTGAAGGAGAGAAGTCTCCTCCTTCTCTGGCCTTTTGATCCGCTCGGGCTCCAGGCCGAAGGATGTGGAGGGATGGCTGGGTCCGCCTGCTGCTGTCGGCGGGGGCAGCGTGGAGAGGGGGGGACCAGAATTAAACATAAGGACATCCAAGCTTTGATTCTAACTTCAAAATGAACAACCTCTAATTTTCATATCAGAAAATCAGCGAAACAATACCTTTTTTTTTAGAGAGAGACAGTAATGAGCTGATACTTGCATGTGACCAATTATAAAACATCTCCCTCTCTTCCTTCCCGTGTCTGTGTCTGTGCTGTTATGCCACCAGACTGTCGCACACACATGCACTGGTCGGAGGCTGGACATCATGAGATAAAATTTTTGTCTCGTGATTAGAATAAAAGAAACACCTGCGATCCATGAATGGCGTGATGAAGATCTGTGGGACTGGATGGTGCCGACGGCGGCCCAACACTGTAAAGGCACTTAAATACCACTGACTTGTACACTTAAACACGGTCCACACAGTCAACGGAACAATTCCAAGGATGACATAAATGTTGTGTAAAACAAAAAAGAATGAGCGACTGTGATGAAAGCGTCTAAAATGAACAGCGGTGGTGGTTGTCCATATCTGAATATACTGAAAACCACTGAACTATATACTTCAAAAGGGTGAATGGTAGGGTATGTGAATTATATCTGAATAAAACTGTGATTGGAAAAAAAAAAAAAACCTACTCTGTGCTAGGCACTGTGCCAGATGCTGGAGTTAGAGTAGAAACCAAGCCCAGTTTGGAGGGAAGAGGAAGTTACGTAAGCGATAACCAGGCCTTCCAGACAAGATGACAAGTTGATGTTTTCCGAGAACCCTAAGAAATAAAGAAGGTATTCAGGCCAGAAGCGGTGGGAGGGGGGTGCGGTGGGGACAGCACACCCAGAGGTCAGCGGTGAGAGAGAACGTTTGAGGAGATGAGGAACGTCCGCATGGCCGCGTTTTGGTCGTTGGAGGCAGGAACAGAGACTGCAGAGAGGGCGCAGGCTCTGGGGAGCCTCGTTCGTGGGGTGATCAAATGTGTGGGTCTATCCTGGAGGGCACTGCTTTACCCCGTCATCCTGGCCTTTGTACTCATAGTGCTGCTTCGCTCGCTAAAGCGTCCGGTGTGGGCATTAAATTGCGTGGTTACTCTAGTCATAGGCGGTGTTGATTAATTTGGATGCTGTCCTAAGGGCAATTGGAGGCCATTGCAGGCTTTAGGACGGGCAGCGACCAACTCTGGGTTTACCAGGGAGAAGTGCAAGGCCAGACAGAGGGCTCACTGATGACCTTGGTGAAACCGATGGCTATGGCAGCCACTCCCTGAGACATAACACCAGGGGACCCATTTAGGGTTCCCCTTGGACATGCTGAGTTTGAGGTGCTTGCTCAATGTCCAAGTAGAGAGGAACAGCCAGCGGCTGGAGGAGCAGACCCAACCCTGAGGAAGGCACTGGGGTGAACTCTGCGTATCAGGGCCGGCAGGGGACAAAGTGGCCTCCCAGGCTCTCACTCCTCCCTGAGCCTGTGCCCCAGGAGGTCCAGTCGCATCCCAAGCAGATCGCTCAGCCCAGACGCAGCCTCGTCGGACCCGTGCTGGGCCTTGTCTCACACGCTTCTTCTCGGCTTCTCTGAGGTGCCCGCCTTGGCATCCTCACAGCTCTGCAGAGACCTGCCGGAGCGCCACGCCCTGCAAACCCTCTCTGCCCTTTCATGCGGGGCTGACCCGCACTTCCCACCTGCCGGTCGTCTCGCTTGCGTTACCTTGGTGACACGCACCTGTCATCTTATCATCATGGAGTAGAAACTCCTTGAAGACTTTGATGTATCTTATTCTCCGGTGTATTTCAATAGTTTAAAACAAGCAAACTATTTGATTCGATAGTTTGTTATCCGTTATCTATTGCATGCCAGTGGCTGTAGTCTGCCTCTGTTATGTCCAGTCATTTGTTCATTCAGAGGACTTTAGTGATATGGCATGGTGGTACAGAAGGAAGCAAGCTTTCAATAGCAAACACCTAATCACAGTGCTTGCTATTGCTGAGACACCTGGGACACTCCTTGGCCAAGACAGAAAGAGATTCCCCCAGACTGGAAACCGGGAAAGATGTCAGAAGGGAAAATTGGGGTTGAGTCTTGAGGGACCAGTAGTTGGTAATCACAGAAGGAGTCTTTTTCATTTTACCTTCCAACCAGGTGAGGGGGTGTCCATCTGGGATGTCCCTCAGTGCTTGGAGCTGTATCACCCACAGCCCCCACTGAGAGAAGCGGTGCCAGGCTGTCCCACGTGCAGGTGGCTGCCCACTGGACCCGAGTGGCAGTTAGCTAGGCCCAGCAAGCCAGATTCCTCTGGGGTTGGAACTTTTCTTGGGGTTAGGCCAACGCAGTCCCTCCAACCTGACCCCACCCACTGAGTGGTGAATGCACCCCCAGGAGCCACCTGCCCCCAAAACAGGGACCACCTGTTGCAGGTGGGCAGTCAAGGACAGGCCTTGCAGTCATCAGGAGCAGGGTGATACCTCAGGGAAGGTGGCTGCCTGTCCTTGTGGGACAAGAATGGCTTTTACACCATAGAGACCCATAGCCTGGTGGCTTTGCTCGGGGAAGTGACTGAAATGGGCTTGAGGACCTAGAGGGAGACAGAGCCTCAGTGTCTCTGTCTTCACAGTGAACAAAGTCATCTGGATGGTCTATCTTACTTTGTCAGGGCATTCTTTGCTTTTTGATGTTGGTCAGTTCAGGCTCAGCCTCCTGCTGGCTCCTCCTGGGGGTCAGACAGCCCTTCCCCCACCAGGGGTGCCCCCTCCATGCAGAGCACTCCCCGAGGACAGAGCCCTGGCAGGCCTGCAGGGATTCCCGGAGAGCTGTGGTCCCAGCCTGACCTTCCCGTCAAAGGTCTGGTCTGGCACAGGGCAAGTGCCTGGTACAGTTTTCCGGGCAGCTTCGAACATATGGAGCAGGGACTTGATCAGCAAATGAGCTGAGGAGTGACACAGTCAGCGATGGGGCGGTGGACGGGCGTTCTCCGTCTCCTGGGCTGCAAGTCCTCCTGCCATGAAAACAGGAGCTCCTCGCCTGTCCTCCGTGGTGTGGGCTCCTGCCCGATCTCCCTGCTGATCCGTGTGCTGTGGTTTCCATGGCCAGCACTGGGGGCTGGGCCAGGCCCACCCCCTGCGAGGCTCCAGCGGCCCCAGGGACCCCCACAGGATGCCCTGCAGGACCAGAAACAGGATACTGGGCCGGGGACCCCCGAGAGAAGACCGGGGCCAGGAAATGCTTCTTCCTGTTGCAGGGACAGCTCTGTGACCTGGAAAGGTGTGGGCCGGAATGCTCGTGTTTCCACAGTGACATCCCCTCTGATGTGGCCCTGAGGCCCGGCACCGTGGACTTGATGAGCATGCATGTCCCTATTGTCCGAAGGGAGACTCGGGCAGCCGATGTTGCTCTACATCCGGACAAGCACATCTTGAATTGTAACCTATGAGTTTTCCCCACTGGGAGAATTCATATAACCATAGAATCTCCTCTCACAGATGTGGAAAAGAGAGAAGGCTCCGCCCTTGACCCCATGCACTCACACTCTGTACCGCACTCCATGTGGCATTTGCTCATTTCAGTTGCATGCTTCCAGGCATGGGAAGCTCACTCTGTGCGAGGTCCCGATCTTACTGCTAGACCAAGTCTCGCTCTGTGTTGAAATAGGGATTCCTGTCGTTCCCTCCCCCACTCTTCCCTCCCCAGCCCCAAAGACCAGTTGGGTGTCTCTCCTCCCCACGAAGTCCTTCAGAAGGACCGGCCACTGGGCTTCTCTTCTCCCAGCAAAGCGTCAGTGTCCTTTCAAAACTGTCCCTGTCGCACGGCTTCAAGGTTCTCCTCATTCTGGCCACTTTGTGCTGAATGGGTTCCAGGTGGGCGGAGCTGAAACCCTGGACTTCCACCGTGCTCTCAGTAGGGTGTGGCTGCTGAGGAATGAAACAGGTCCTCACCTCCTCCAAAGTGGACATTTGACCTCTATTAATATAGTCCAAATTCTTGGCAGCTGTCAAGTCTTAGGAGCAGCTCAGCTGACTTTCCACCTCCTTTACCGCCCACCGCTGCCCCGTGGGTGACAGGCACCCCATGTGCGTCTCTCCTGATATGGTAGGGCCTGACTTGATAGCCTGTGGTGGTCCCGTGGTCCCTGCTTGGCCACTGCTATTACTGCTTCGTTCTCCCTTTTCACAAAAGCCTGCCTTGCCAGGCGCCACCCTGCTGCTCTGCGGCTGTGAAGTTCTGCTGCCCCAGCAGGTCACTTATTTGGCACTAATGAACTCTCACCAGGGAGACAGAGGCCTCTGCCTGGTGGGTGAGCCTCCGTACAGCCTGAGGTGGGAGTCGCTCCTTCGAAGTCCCCGCCTGCCCTGTGTCCCCTGTGGTCCATCTCCGAGGGCCCAGGAACAGCGGGTCTGAGGCCGAGTCAGGACCACAGGTCAGTTCCCCAGGCCCGGCTGGGGCTGTGCTGCCCCTGTGTGGGTGGGTGCTGGCAAGGCGGCTCAGAAAAATGTCCCCTGAACCTCCGTGTCACTCACCTAAGGGATGAGGGCTGTTGTCACAGAGCCAGTTTCCTGACAACAGAAATTATAGGTGACTTCTACTGAGTGTCTTCCCTAAACAGGGGACTCTGAACTCGTCGTTATCATTATTATTTGCCTCCAGATTTCTTCAATGTAGGCCATGCCACCAACGCTTTACAAATAAGGAACAGAGGCTCAGAGAGGTTGCAAACATGCCCACCGTCTCCCTCCTGGGGAGCTGGAGCCCGGGCTGAGAACGTGGTATCTCTGGCCTGGAGCACGCCGCTCTGCCTCCTGGAAATAACGCTGAAGAACGCCCTTCCCCTCCCAGCTCTGCCCCTCTGGCCGCCCCCGTGGCCTGCCTGGCTACGCTACAGCCACAGCAGTCGTGGGAACCCTGTGCGGTTGCACTCCGGGAGGCGGCTGCACTCCGGCCTCAGCCAGGGGCTGCAGATCAAACAGCTCAGCAGGCAGAGCCAAGCACGCACGTAAATCACCCCTCCAAGAGAACCAGTTCCAAGTGACCGGTGAACTCAGAGATTCCCACAGACACCCAACACCCAGTGCAGTCCTCCCTGCTGGCCAGGGTGTGCACCCGCTCACCCTGGGATCCCAGGCACCGTCCTCACAGCCTCATTTCCCCGTATGGCCTTCTGCCTGAGCCTCGGATCGGGGTCCCTACCATCATCGGCACGCGTGGAGAGGGTTCCCACCTGCGGCCACTTGCTGGCTGGGCCAGGTGAGACAGGTTCAGTAACCACCTGGAGCAGCTTTTCCGTGGGTGCAGCTGGGATCGTGTGCCCCAAACCCTGCTGTGTGGCGGGGCCTTAGAAGATGCTAATGCCCTTCCCCAGCTGGCCCTCCACCAGAGGTTTTGCAACACCATCTCACTTCAACTTCACACCCCTCAGCATGACAGCTCCATGGTCTCTGCCCCTTGAGGAGTTACAGAGGTCCCAGGATGAAGCTGAGATCACGTGGCTGGAAGCGTCAGCCTCTGGACTTGAACCTGGCTCTACACACCCCCTGATTCCCCCTTCTTTTCCTGCTTCATGAGTTACCTTGGCTCTAAGAGATTTATGCCTAAAATTGTTAATACACTTCTGGCACTTTTGCCACCTAAAGTGAAAGTTTGGGTAGTGATGTAAACACGCGCCACAGAAGTAAAGATTGTCCTTGAAAGGGACAGGCATTGGCGCCTGTTCTGGGTCCCTCGGGGGAACGTGGCTGCTGTCCAAGGACTTCCGGGCCTTTCGGGGACTCACCATGGTGGCAGATTTGGCAGCCCTGCCTCTTGGTGACTGCACGAATAAGCCCCCTCCATGGCCTTCCCACCTCCCACCCCCACTCTGGCCACTATGACTTCTGTGGGCACCCGAGCAGTGGCCCCTGCACCGGGGAAGCGGGGTCCCCAGCAGACCCCTTCTCGCCCCTGGGGGCCTGCTTCTCATCTCCCAGCGCCACAGGCACTAACCCCTTGTCCTGTGAAAGCCGAGGAGGGAGGAATGTCACATGAAAGGTGCCTTAGGAGGCCTGGCCAGTGTCAGGCCACCCAATGGCAGGTGCCAGGTGGTTAGCATTAATGGAGTGCACAGGGCGGGGGCTGGATTCGGGAGGTGTTCTGGGGAGGGGCGGTGCTGATGCCCACTGCCCCCTTGGCGGTCACCCAGGAAGGCCTGCAGAGTGCCTCTCCTCTGCGCGTGCCCTCCCCGCCTGCCCTTGCCCCAGCACTGGCTTAAGTGACGTTGCCTTTTACGTGCTCTGTCCTAAAAACTCCCTCGCTGGGCTTCTGGCCCCAGGACTGTGGCCTCCACTCTGTCACCGTGCTCTTCCCAAGACACAGCCTGAGCTTGTCACTGTTTCTCATGGGAGCCCTGTGAGGCTTCCTGTGGCCTCCAGTTGCCTTGGTCGGTCACCCAAGGGTCAGACTGCTCGGCCCGGCCCCTCCCCTGCCTCCAGCATACGTCAATCCCTCTGAAACAACGACCAGCCCTGGGGGCTCCCAGCCCTGGTCTCTTCTAGCACTTACGTTACCCGATCGGATGGAAGGAAAATGTGCCCGGCAGGCCAGCCGCCTTGGCCGGGAGCCTCCCAGGCAGACTGTGGATCCCACGCCAGTGTGAGGTGTGTGGCTCTCCTCTTTCCTTGGGCATCAATTTTCGGAATCAGGCGGAGGCCCTGGAACAAGGTGTGTGTGAGGAGTGCTGACACCTGGGAGGAAGGGGGGAAGTACCTGGGCATCGGTCATGATTATCAGAGTACATCCTGGCTCCCTGGTCCCCCTTGAATGAATACAATGCTTCCAGTTCAGTGAATCCTCATGACACCATTTTCTCTGCTTCGAAACATTTCTGACATTTCCCAAAACAGGAAGTAAAAAACAAGTAAAAAGTAATAGCCATGCACTCCCCACCCCTGGGCTGTCTGTGCCCACCCCTCAAAGTGAAGCGCCTCTTATTCCGATTGCATCCTCATTCCTACAGAATAGGAACCAGCCTCCAGCGCCTGACCTCCGTGCCCACCCCCCTCCTCCCCCGGCTTACCTTCCGTCTGGGACCCACACCACGTCCCACATGCACCATGCTCTGGCCCCCTTGGACCATTTGCTGCTCCCAACCCCAAGTGCCACTGCCCTTTCTCTCTGGCCAGAGGCCAGCAGACAAGTGACACCACCTGGCAGGGCCTGGATGGGCTTCAAGGAGACTCATCCGGGTGAACCTTGAAGGTGAACAGTAAGAGTCATGCCCGAAACGAGGGCTGGGGAAGGGGCCTGGAGAGGGCAGGGCAAGGTCACTAGAGGCTAAGGAAGCCCTGCTTCTCAGACAGTGAGAGACACTTTCAATGTTGCGCTTCAGAAAGACCCTGCTGACAGCTCTACGGAGGATGGATGCAGAGAGGGAAGAAGAGAGGCTAAGAGAGAGGTGTGGGTGGTTGGTGGCAATTGTCCAGGTGTCAGGTGACAAAGGGCTGGAATCAAGGACTACTTAGGGGGTAGCCCCAGCTGGACTTGGTGGTGTGGTTAAAGGGAGGGAGGGGACCTTTGGTAGCAGCTCCTTGTCCCTTTGGGAGTGACCAGAGTCATGGGGAAGAACTATGGATGGACAAACGATACGTTAACTACTACGTTCAAGTCCCCCAAACTGTGTGAAAATACATATTCTCAGGGCCTTCCACGGGCCTAAGGAGTCAGAATATTGGGGGAGAAGGGACTGGAAATCGGCATTTCAAACTGTCCCTTGGGGGATTCTTAGGGTCAGAGGAAGTTGGGAAGCATTGCTCAGGGACAGGTGGCAGCTGCCGAGGTCGCACCGGGTCCTGTCCTTGGGCTGTGAGCCATGGGGACCGGCAGCTGCCCCCGGCAGTGTCTGTTCAATGAATGAACTGATCTCTAAACCAAGACGGATTGTTTCTTCTGGTAAAGAGCAGCGTCCACCAGCCATGCCTCTGATGGCTGGCGTTGGCTGGCCAGTCTTCTTGTTCCATTTGACCAAATTGTAACCAAACCTTCTCATTGCATCCCAATATCTGCCTGTGAGCTTGGCGGGTTTCATTTCCACACGGCAGCCCTGTGGACTCCCAGTTTTCAAATGGGAGCCACTGGGGGCTTCTACCTTGGTTAAGTTTTACCATAGTGAAAAATAATTGCACTTTTTTTTTTTTTAATAAGAGAGGAAATGTTACCGATGGTGAGGTCTTCAAAAGGCCACTTCGCAAAGTCAAAATTTACTTGAAAGCGCACAGCCTTTTGCTGGAGGCCAGGCTCGGTATGGTTCTGATTACACTCGTGACCTTCACCCTGAAAACCCTTTGTAGATGGGCCTTTTTTCTAGACAACCTACTGATGAGCAAATGATCTAACAGATTTCACACCACATAAATTTAAGCCTAATAAATGGCTTCAAATTCAGAGCTCCTAATTCTGGGTTCAGCGAGGCAGTCCCTGTACAAAAGCAATCATGTAGACAATTCATAAACCCACACGCAGCACTGGGCAAGAGGGGGCTCTGCCCCCGTCCCCCTGTCCCAAAGCCAGCTCCGAGTGGTCTCCCGCAGGATTTACCTTCGACTTCTAGTTTGGGCAGAAGCCATGTCCATGGTGGGTCTACCGCACTGCCAATGTCCTCTCCCCTGTCCAGCTGCTACTTGTGGCTACTTAAATTTATATTTGTATTCATTAAAATGTAAAATTCTGTTCTTCAGTTGTTCTTTGAGTGCTCAATAGCCACATGTGGCTAGTAGCTATGAAATTACAGCACCGGACAGAATATGTCTATCATTGCAGAAAGTTCCCTGGACAGGGCTGACCTATTAAGCAGGCAGAACCTCTCGGGGCCCAGGCTTCTTCTGTTTCGTCTCAATTATCAGTAACTGTGTCTCCCCCGGGAGTGTTCTAATACATTAGTCTAGGTAAGCAAAATGAAGTGAAGTTCATATGGAGGAAAAAATATAGACTTAAAAAGAAATCCTATTGTTAATGAGGAAAAAGGGGGACTTTGTTTTAAATCTGCTGATAAGCTCACTTTATTTTTTCCCCCAACGCGTTGCTATTTTGGGTGGCATGTTTACCGCTTTGGGGATGAACAATCTCGATTATTCAGAGCCAGGAAATAAAATCTGCTTTCTTGTCCCAGGACGACAACTCCTCTGTCCAAATTAACCAGGTACTCGCTCTGGTTGGCTGTCCTTAAGGACACATCAGAGACCACTATGGGCGGGGAAGGCCTTGGAGGCCCACGACCCCAGGTAGGGGCGGCAAATGCAGGCAGGGCAGAGCCAGGTCCTGACACCTCCCCTGAGCTCATTCTCCTCAGTAAACAACACACAACCTCTCTTTGGGATACTGTGCTTTGGTTTAATTGGCTATAAAATAGGGAAAGTCTTGCCCTTGTGTGGCAGAGGTGCTAATTCAATGTCAAGTGCAAGGAGACATCCTGGGAAATATGGCCCTAGATCTGAATTGCTGTGGGTCGTCCCAAAAGTTGGTCTTTTCAGCTTCTTTAGTGGGAGGTGGGCTTTGCCTCACAAAAGGGAGGGGTTTCCAAACATAAGTGGGGAGTTCAGATGGGGACAGTGCAAAAGAATGACAGAAGTCCACTCACCCTCGTTCACAGATGATGCCCACTTATAAAATCCCATCCCAGCATCTCTCATAAACTTCAGACCGCGACATCCTACTTTCTGTTTAACATTTTGGGGAGGTATTTTAGAGGCACCTCAAACTTAACATGTTTAGAAACTAGACTGAAGGTCTCCCCTCTCAAAGCTGATCCTCCCCAGTGTTCACCATGTCCGTGGACAGCACCAGCATGGTCTGGGTTAAACAAGCCAGAAGTCCCAGAATCATGGCCCACCCCCATCTTGCCACAGCCAACCCACCACCAGCCTCTGTGATTTCTACGTCTAAAGCCATCCCTCATCTGTCTCCTTCTCTTCATAGCCTTGGTCCCAGTGACTGTCACTGCCCACATGGGCTATTGCTACAGGTCCCGAATGGTGCACCAGAACCTGCATGGGTCCCCACCCCACCTGAATGGACTCTCCCCTTTGCAACCAGAGTGATTTCTTTCAAATGAAATTGAACCTTGTCATCTCCCGTTTTCAATTCTTGAATGACTTCCATTGACTTCCAGTTTCCAAAGCTCCTTAACCAACTTGAAACTGTTCCATGGCCTGCTCCTCCTCTCTCTAGTCTCCTCTCTCATCCTCTACTCCCCTTACTCTATTTCAGATGCATTCTTCGGCATCTGTCCATCTCTCTCGACCCCATGCTTTTTCTTCCCACAGAGACTCGGCGGTTTCCTCCTTGTGACTCACTCCTCTCTGCCCCCCGGACCTTGGCTATTAAGGCTACTCACACTCCCCACCTCAGTTCCAGCATTACTTTGTCAGGGGCATCTCCTGTGACTGTCCTGTCAAGGTCAAACTTCTAGTGCAGGTTCTCAGAGCCCCATGGACCTCTTCTTCAGTGCCCATATTATAGCTGCAATGGCAGGTATGTGTGATAACTGAATGAACATCTTTCTACCCCACTGGAGTATAAGCTCCACGCTGACAGGGATCGTGCCTGTGTGATCACCAGAGAACCCCTGTTCTGGCATAGAGGGAGCCCTCTGTAATATTACATGAACAAGTGAATGAATGAGCTACACTGTCGAGCAGGTCACACCTGGCCTTGAATCTCGGGTTCACTACTTTTTCAGTTGTGCACTTGGGCAAATCATTTAATCCCCCTGAGCCTCAGTTTCCTAATATGCAGAAGAAGAAAAATCTCATATTGACTCCACAGGAGCTCATGAGGACAATGACATGAATGTGGAGGAGAGCCTGAGGTAGCCACTGTGTCTGGGATACACAGGGTACTGAAGAAATGGTGTGGTTCTCGCCTAAACATCCTCCCCACAGGAGGACTAGGTATCCTATGCTGTATCCTTTTTCTGCTTTAAATTGGCCTGTGTGTCCGCCGTTTGCAACCACAAATCCCACGTGAAATGTAGCTCTAGTCCAGACTAACAAAACAAAAGCATTGACTTCCAAGATTATTGGAATAATTGCTTCTAGCGAATACTGTCTTCAAGTACAAACACTAACTCATTCACTTCCATGAGCATGTCAACTCTCTGAGGCGTGATCCCTACCTTACCCAGAGAAAACTGAGCCACAGCAAAGTGAAGTAACTTGTCTAAGGTCACACAACTAGTGAGTGCCAGAGCCAGGACTCAAACCCAGACTGTCCTTGCTTTCAACCCTTGCGCTCGGCTATTTTATCTGCATTCTGAAGAATTAACCCCAAAGCAGTTAAAAGGTAAGCAAATAGAGTGCTTGCAACACGTTACATAGACCACCCCATGTCCGTACATCACCACCAGGATCCAAGTTATGTAACAGGAAAGAAGTTGTACATACACTTATCATAAGCATAGATAAAAAGACACCAAGGAAATAGATCACAACGATGACTATCCCTGAGTGGTAGAGTTTTAGGATGTAACTAAAAAGTTTTGTTTTTCACTAATTTCTCACATTCTCAAGACTATGATACTTATTACTATTATAATCTAAAGAAACAAACTTGTCTGAAAAGTCAATTTCTTATTAGTAAAAAAGAAAAAAAGAAAGGAAGAAAGAAAGAACAAAAGGAGCCCTATTGTAATCAAAATCCAAGCAGGAGCCCGGGCTGGTGTAGCTTGAAACTGGCTGGTATAGTGGACTGAATGAGGGCTGGGAACCAAAGGGTCCCAGTTCGATTCCCAGTCAGGGCACAGGCCTGGGTTGCAGGCCAGGTCCCCAGTGAGGGCCATGTGAGAGGCAACCATACATTGCTGTTTCTCTCCCTCTCTTTCTCCCTCCCTTCCCCTCTCTCTAAAAATAAATAAAATCTTTAAAAAAAATTCTCATTTTCAGGCAAAGTTCTCTGAGAATGTTCAATAACTTTGAGCTACAACTAGCCCATTCAGGACTGAGTAATAACAGATAGTAGGTGAGCATGGATTGGGTGTCTGGAAAAGCCCGGCTGGGACCAAGAGCACATCTGGGCTCTGGGCTTGGTAGCCCCCTCACCATGTGCCTTGGGAAATCTCTCACCTCTTCATTTGTCAAATGGGAGTGGCCGTATCTGCCTGATCATTTTCTGAAATCTGCTGTGGGTGGGCAGAGTGACAGCAAACCCGCACTGTTGGAAGTGCCTTACATAGATTAACTCATTTCAGCTTCAGGACACCCTGAAGTTAGTTATTATCATCATCCCCATTGTACAGATGAAGAAAATGAGTCACAGGGCAGGGAAAGGACACGCCCACGTGCAGTTCGGTAGACAGACGGCCTGGACCCGAGACCCGGCTCCGCCCGATCGATCACGCGATCCTGGGCTGCTCTTCCACTGCTCTGTGACTCACTTTTCCTATGCCACAGGGATATCGCTCAGCTTTGAATGAGGTACAACACAGGAAGAGCTTGGAATAGTTCAAAACACTAAAAAAAAAAAAAAAGAAAAGAAATGCAAGCTGTTAGTTTGGGGCACTTTAAAGGAAATGGCTTCTTGGCGTGGGGCAATGTTTTACAGTGGTTAGCGGTTAGGAAATAGGCACAAATCTAGGAAAAGCTGCATATAAATAAAGCATTTCCATCCCTCATTGGGAAAAAACAAAAGTTTCCACCAAGTACACAGGAGCGCCCTCAAACAGGAAGAGATACTCTTTACTTAATAAAGTGGTGATTTTGTGTTTATACGTCCTGCTCCAGAAATCTGCCTTTCAGACAGAAGATATATTATGTCATTAGGTTTATGAAGATCACTTGGGCAAAGCAGCCTTGAAACTCACTCCCTCCTTCCAAGCATCTATCTATCCATCAATGCATTGATTAAACAGAAATTTGGTGCAAGTCCTGTACTCTACCCACACTTGAAATTTGAACTAGTTGCTTTTGCTGGGCATCTGGTATCATCCCTAAGATGCCTTGGTGAAAAAGAACTAAAAAGGTCACCTGGTTCACCCCTTTCCCTACTTACTTATCCACCCAAATCACCACCAACAGATGAGGTGAGTTTCTATTTGCAGGGACCTCCGGGGAAGAGGAGACTCTCCCCCCACCCCCGCCCCCAGCAAGCCCTCATCAACCCGTAATCAAAATGTTTGGGGTCCGTGGGAGAGCTGCAGCCTCGGCCAGCTTATCAAGGTGGAATTTATTTACTTACTGTCCACATCATTTCACATCAGATTGGCTTGTTGCTCTCTCCGATCACCGGCTGGAGAGCAGAGGTGACAGATCACTCCATTGCTTATTTAACCAACCATAAACAGGACTTGAAAGGAGGGAGTTGGCTACACACAGCTCGTCTTCAGAGAATCTGACGTGGATCAAGTTGATGGCAAACTTCTGCTCATTATCTCAAAACTCCTTTTCTCCTTTTTTTTCTTGCTCTGTTCCCAAAGGGAGGCGTTTACTTAGAAAACTCACCAGTTGTACTCCAAGGAGAGCAATAGATTGACGCGGATCTAAGCCAGAAAGTCATGTCTGGTCCAAATGGACCACAGGCTGGTGAAGGTTTTCTTTCCCAGTGACGGGCCCCTGAGAGTAGGAGGTAGATTAAGGAACCTGGTGGCACTTCCCATTTATTCGGTTTGCCAAAACCTCTTAAACTGGCTGTTTAAAACTGTCTTTGGTAATCTGCAATTTGGACGGTCAGAGGATTAAGTCAGAATGAAGTTATCTCAGTAATGTGTGGGATATCTGACATACATACAGGAGCAACACGCCCTGCATTTCATAGAATAACTGCAACTGACGGCGTTTTGTTCCTCTTGCCATTGCCCTTCCCCTCCCTCCACCCACCCTACCCGGCCCCTCCAAAGAAGAGAGAAAACGGACTGTTGACCATGTATGTGGAGCCAAGTACCGCGCTGGTGTTGGATTTTAGAGACGACACCCTTTGATTGAATTATCATAACACGCCCCCCAACCCCCCTCATGACTTGCATCGTCCCTACAGGTGAGGAAACAGAGGCAGAGACAGGCTGCGTTTTGCTTAACGAGTGACACGTTTGGTCTCGCAGGTGGGTTTCAAGCCCAGGTGTCCTGATGCCCAAACCAGGACTACTCCCTTTCCTGCCTCTGTCACGTCTGCCAGACCTGGGGCCGGTTAGTGGTTAGGGAGGTAAAGTGTGGTCACCAGAGGCATGGACAGGCGTGTGAAGCGCAGTGGCTGATGTACAAGGAGCTACAGGATGAAAGAGCCCACAACAATTAGGATAAGATATGCCGAGAGAAATTACCTGGGGCATGACAATACCATCTAGACGAGAAGGTACAACATGGCGAAGTGGGAAATAGAAATGATAACTAATGCCCGATTTAGCAACAGTTCTCATTGAAAGGGTCAGGTCGCATACATACGACAGGTAGCACTGAAGAATTCCCACTTGCGGGACTTACCATATTTCTAGAATCAACAAATACTCTTTTAATGTCATAACATCCCCTTTCGGAGGAAAATAACCCTTTGGGTTAAGGACAAATAACTACCGCAGTCTCCATGCTCTGCCAGCGTCCAGAGGAGATGGTGGAAGTCATGCATTTCCTGGACTGACCAGAGCTTGCTGGAGAATTTTGGGGTCTCCTCTGTTATGGGCTCCCCAGGATGCAAAGCAGACAGGTGCTGACTAGGCCATCACCTCCCCTGCTGTGTGGCATAGTTTAGGATGTCACTTAACAAGTCATTGAGACCTTCTCGAGGACCCTGGGGCTTCCTGCTGCTTCTTCAACATCCGCAAGTCACGGGGGTGATGGAAACAGCACCAAAGACCCCACAGTCTGCAGGGCCAGGCTTGAAATCTCCGAACGCACACTTGGTGTGGCCACAAATACCTCAGCTTCCTGGTCTGCAAGATGAGTACAATTGCCCCCACTTCAGGGTGGGGGGTGAGGGGAAGACTCTGGGAATTAGGTGTCTGGGGCATAGAAGGACTTCGCCAAATGATAGCCTTCTCTCATCTCCGAAAATGTCGTTAGTGTCTTATCAGAACTTGAAAATTTGAATGAAAAATGTCTTTCTACCAGGTACCCGGGGCAGAGCGAACAGTTTGGCAGTTCCTCCATCAGTTAAACATAGAATTGCCACTCTTAGATCTACGCCAAAAGAATTGAAAACAGGTGTCCAAACAAAACCTTGTCCCAGCTCACAGCAGCAAAATTGCCAAAAGGGAGAAACCACCCGAAGGTCCATCAACTGATCATGTAGCCACACTGTGCGGCATCAGCCACAACACAGAAGGAAGTACTGACACACGGATGCCCCTGACGATGGTATGCCAGGCGAACGTGGAAGACATGCCAGTCGCACGCTGTATGATTTCATTGCTGTGAAGTGTCCCAGGGTGGCCAAATCCACAGAGACAGGAAGTAGACTAGTGACGATCAGGGCTGGGGGTGGGGGCTGGGCTTAGAAAGGAGAGCAGGGGGTGGTTGCTGAATGGGTACCGGGTTTCCTTTTGGGGCTGGGAAAATGTTTGGGAACTAAACAGCCGCGAGGGCGATGCAACATCGTGAATGTACTAACTGCCACTGCCTTGTACACTCTGAAATGGTTAAAACGGTCAGCTTTATGTTACGTGAGTTTTACCTCGATATCCTTAACAAAGGAACTAGCCACGAAGGCCCGGTGACGGTCCAGAGTCGGTGATGGTCCAGAGTCGTGCTGGTGGTCGCTGCGTTTTAGATCAGGACCAAGCCTTGTCCGGGACCTACCTCCCGTGAAAAGATGCTTTTCCTCCGGTGCCGCCAGCACCGGCCCCGGGGCAGTGACTCCCACCCCAAGTCTGTGTGTATCCCCCTGCCCACCCATAGGGTCTCCACGCTGCCAGACAAAGACCCCCTTTCTCCCCACGGTCAGGAGGAGCGGAGGGGGCACTGTGGACGCATAAACATGGGCAGGAAGGCCGGCTGCCTGAAAGCTTCCAAAAGCCCCTTTCTGACAAGTGAAAAATGTTGGTGACTTGAAGTCACAGGCCAGGCTTTTAACAACCCTCGGCGTATTTATTTAACCCAGTAAATACGTTTATTAGCTGGGCCGCCTCCTTTGTAGAGCAGGTAATGGATTCCCCATGTGTTTCTGCTTTGCAGGCCGGGCCACGGTGGCCGACACCTCGCCCCCTCCAGCCTCCGAGGTGAAGGCCTCGGTGCGCCGCCGCTTTACGGCCGGGCCCCTCCGCGTGCGTAATTACCGCCGCTCCCAGCGAGGAGGAAATCCCCGGGCTTCGGCCTTAACTAGCCCCAGCGTTGCACTACCAAAGGGCATGTCTCGGAGGGGGGAAGAGTCGGGTAATAAAGCTTTCACATTATTAACTTTTTCCTTCTGAAAAGAAGCCTGAAAAATACCATCGCACCACATGAAAGGGCTTACGTGAGAGCTGCTGCAGCCTAATGAGGCTCGAACCCTGCGCCACATGCGAGGGCTTCCAGGGCCCCTGGGAGAGGACTCCTGATGTTCTGCCAGCCCCGGGGACACAGGCACCACGGGCGGGCTGAGGTGTGCACCTGACGCAGGGGACGCAGACGGGCAGGGTGATACTCAGGGTGGGAAGGCTCTCTGCCCGGGCCCCAGGGTCACACTGGTTTCTTCCTTCAAGGGCATTCGAGTGCCACATGGGAGGGGACATGGCCAGTGTCAGGACAGGTGCAGACAGGACGGGGCAGTGAGACTGAAGCTGGGATGGGCCACCATGGCACTGAGGCCCCCCAAAGAGCACGATGCGGGGTCCGGAACCTGAGCGTGAACTGTGGGGTCACCCAAGATGCCTCCTGCAGCCAGGGGCCCAGGGAAGGGTTTTTAACTGTGTAGTTTGTTCTGATGCTCTGACAATGGGTGAAATCTCTTCCCTGGGCGTTCAGTTCAGTTCAGAGGCCTCATAGATCTACTCAGGGGCTGCGGAAAGACATGGGGCTGGAGTGATGACAGGTGTGGCGCTGAGGGCTCATCTTGCAAGTCTCATGACCTTGAGAGGCTGACTCTGAGCTCCCTTGTCGGCACTGCCAGGCTGCGCATGGAGGAGGCGTTGGGCTGGGGCAGCAGGAGTCTGCTGCCAGGGCGGGAACCTTTCCTATCAGCCGCCCCCAGTGGTCTAAGAACTCAGGCATTGCTGGGTGAGAGGAAAGGCAGGACAAAGTGCGGGGGTTGGAGGATGGAGACAGCTCTCTGGACCCTAGAACTGATCTCCGGGTGCAGGCCTTCCTCTGGTCCTCTGATCTCTTGGAACATTTTGTAGGCACCTTGGTAGCTGAGAGGTCTGGGGAGACTTCACCAGCTGTACTCTCTGGAAATCTGTCCTCTCCAAGAGCTCCTGAGGGTTGGGGGCCGCTTTCCTACCTCCTTGCCCATGGTAGTACTGAGTTCCTGTTCTTATCTAAAACAGACCTTGATCTGGAACTCTGGGTCCAGTGGTGCAGGCTGGGCCCGGGGATTCACACAGACAGGGCGTCTCTGTGGTGGGGCTGCCCCAGTGCCCTGCAGTGTGCAGGCCCTGCTGCGCAGGGGAAGCCCTGGCGCACGAGAGCTGCCAGTGCCCACTGTGTGCTCGCCAGGCCCAGTGAGGCTTGGCCCAGTTGGTATTTAACTCACTCTTAGAATGAATAAAGCACCTTTATATGCCTCGTCGCGCTATACGCCTCATCGCATTCACCTCTCTTTTTGGGAACAGGCAGGCATTAAGAATTCTATTCAACATATGGATAAAGCGAGGACCACCCGGGGGAAGGGACTAGCTCAGCTGCACACAGCAGGGGTGGGGCTCTGGATATCTTGTCTGGATGTTTAGTCACGAGACTGTGGGCTGCCCAGAGGCTGATGGGCTCATCCTTTCTCCTTTGCAGGTGAAGGGGCTTCGGGCAGCTCTGCATCCTCCGTGTCTGTGGGTCCCCAGGAGGTAGCTGCTCTCATGAACCTCCAGAGGTAACTCTGGGTTCCAATTCCAGCTCTGCTAGCTGACTGACCTCATTCATTCATGCACACACTCGCTCGTTCGCTAAGTGGTTCCTGGAGGTCTGCTGTGTGCCAGGCATGGATCTAGGCACTGGGGAAATCGTAGAAAACAGAGCACACACAGGCGCCTACCACATGTACTCAGGATCCATTAGCTAGACCCTTTCGGCTTGCTTTCCTCCTGCCCATTCTCCTGGTGCTCGGTAGGCGCAGCCATGCCGTGGCCTCTTCCCAGGGAACAGAGGAGATCAATTTTCCTGGAGGGGCAGCCTTGGCCCTTGGGAGCAAGCGAGGGAGGCGTGGGAAAACTACCCACTCATCCCAGCGCTCACATTTCCTGGCCCGGGGTGGCTGAGCACTGTCATGCTTGAGCTGGTGATCGTCTATGCCACCACAAACGCTCCTAGCACCCGTGCTTGTCTCGGTGAATGATTGTCCTTGATACACAGAGCATTTCCTGTACTGGGTGTAATGTGTTGTTTATTTATAGGGTCACTGAAGGAAGGGAGATGCCAATTTCCTCATATGGGGAATGGGGGTGGGGCGGCCTTTGCAACAGTGCTTAATCCACAGAAAGATTGTAATCCTTCCATTAAAATGTCTGTGAGTGACCTTAGACAGTGGTCAGGGCATAGTGTAGGCAATGAGGAAGAAAAAGGGACCTATTTTTTTGTTTGTTTGTTATTATTGGAAGCTTTGAATTCCACGTGTGGAAAGAACATGTCTCTGCTTGCGAAGGATTCCAAAGCCGGCCCAACTCTGCTCCTTCATTTTTTCGGAGAGGGGCTTTGCGGGGAAGATCTGGAAGAGAACGGCCTGGTGGTCTTGATGTGTGAACTTCCTATGGCCTCTCCAGGTCGTCAACAGCAAAACGCCAGCAGTCATTAGTCTAAAAGAGCCTTCTCTCCTCCAGGAAGCTGCTCGAAGGGGAGAAATCAGAACAGGCACAGAGGCTTCTGGGCTGAAATTCCCTAAGGCAGTAGCTGCTTGAAGTCTGTCCATCTAAAGCCTGGATGTCAGGACCATTGAAGGCAGGGAGAGAAAAGGATTTTGTGAGCAGCAGGGAACAGGTAAATGCACAGAATGGCTTCTTAGGAACACGCTCAAGAATAAAAATGTGAATGCCAAGTGCAAAGTCTGCTCGTGCTCGGGAGGAGGAGGAAGTGAAGCTTCTGGAAACATTAAAGGGGCTTTGTTCTTGCTCTCAGGAGCACGCAGGGAGCGATACAACTCTATGTCATGTCATAGCAGTGAACGTTTGTTGGTGATCATTTACAGATGAGGAGACTGTGGCTCAGAATGCTTCAGTGTGAGGACCAAGGAGTCAGATCCCAGCTCTGCCATTTAGCAGCTACACATCACTTTGGGAAAGTTGTTTATTCTCTGTGCACCAGTTTCCCCAATCTGTCAAGTGGGGGTAATAAATAGTACATGGTTGTTGTAGAATGTTTAGGATAGTGTCTGGCGCAAGATCAGCCCTAGGTCAATGTTGCTGGTGATGATGATGATGATGAGGATGATGATGATGATGTTGGTCAAGGCCTTGTCGCTGGAAAAAAGTGGAGTCAGGTTTTGAAATGGAGTTATCCAGGCTTCTGTCCTTATCATCACCCCCATACTGCCTTACACTTGAGAAAAAGGTACTGAAGAATCTTAAGCAGAAATATCTCAGACTAACTGAAACCAAAGCATTAAGAAGCAAGCTGCGTTACCCCTCGTGTTTGAGAGTGCGTCATCAGCTGGCCAGAAGGAAGATTGGTGGGGCGACCTCAGTCAGGGCCTGAGGCTCAGTTAACATTTAAAGACAAGAAAACTGACAGTCTGTGAAAGCCCCAGGATAGCTTCTTAGCTCACAGAACCTTTCACTGAGACAAACTTTCTGTGTCTTTTTCTTTCTGAGAGGCAGTTTTCTGAGTTTTCTTCCTGCTTCTCTTCTGTGCTCATTCTGTTCTCTGTGCCTGAAATGACTCTTTACCTCTGAATCCTGCCCATCCTTCAAGATCAAGCTCAAGTCCCACCTCCTCCAGGAAGCCTTCGCTGACCACCGGATCCACAGGGATGGCCTTCTCCATTTCATCTGGGTGCTCACTGGCCCAGGAGCACACAGCTATGTGAAATGTGAATCCTCTGCATGGGCCTAGAAGTCCTTTTCTGGAAACGAGGTCATATGCTCCCCAGAACTAGAGCCTTGCCCCATATCCCTTTGTATTTTTGTTGCTTTTGCTTATGGGTGATTATTATTTAATTCGCATAAGCTCACACACCCATATGCTCATTGAGACTGAACTTTTTTTTCTTGGCCAGTTATAGCATCTTCTTCCAGTACCTCCCTCCAGTAGATACATAATCAATCATTTTTCCTCCACTGACCAAAGAAACACATGCTCAAGACCTACTAGGTGCAGGCTGTAGCCGAACAGAGATGAGGGAGCCAGGCTCATGGGAGGGGCTGTCGGAGGAGAATCAGACAGGAACACAGAAAATTTCAACGTGCTAAGGTGGGGTAGATGCAGGCATTTGGGAACAGCAAGTTCTGGCTGCGATGCTTGCATTGCCTTGGGTGCCGGTGTGAATTTGTAAACAGAAAAGTGGGGAAAGATGTTCCAGGCAAAGGGACCAGCCAGTGCAAATGCACTGTGGCCTAGAGGAGCCTAATAGGATTGGGGGTGACAAGGAGGCGGATGTTGTCGGAGAAGGAACTGGTAGGAAAAACCCAAATGAGGAAGACCTCCAGGGTGCTGGTCTGACAACTCTAGGTGCTGGGCTAGTTTTCAGGATTTTAGGGAGGGGTGTAGTAGGACAAGTGTTTTAGACCAAGGTCAGAGGTTTCCTCCCCTGTTAATCTGATTTGATAAGAGGAGGAGTCTCTGTTGATAACAATGACCCAAATGGTAGTGAGCCGTGGGCTGATGAAATAACGTGACCAACTCACGATGGCCTTAACTTGAAATGGCTATTTCTGTCCTGTCCGGGGGTGAGGCTGCATCTCCTTGCCACGGCCCTTCTCCCGGGAAGCTGTCAGCCCGCAAGTCTGTACTTCGGTGCCTGACAACTGGGCTCTTGTCCACCCCAGGCAGCTCCCAGCTTTCAGCAGCGGATTACTTAGAATAACAAGTTAATGACTGTCCTTGGATCAGGCAAGCTTTGCTGGAAGAAGCAGGCGTGCCCGGAGTTCACTTCCCTCTGGTCTGATGGGGGTGGGTTGAGAAAACACACCGCAGATTCCACTCTAGGGGAAAAAGAAAAAAGAATTCTTCAGCCAGTCAAAGCAACATCCTGAGAAGTCACGGGTGGGAAGGGGGCGTCATTAAAAAATGTGAAACCATCTTCTGAGAGTGGCAGAGTGTCTGGGTGGCAGATCTGCCTGGAGAAATGAGGAGTAGACTGCCGGCTATCCTGTTCTCGGGGTCAACTGATGTGGGGCCCCACAGGAAACAGCTGGGGGCTCAAGTGTGAATGTGGAGTGGGGAGACAGGGCTAGGGGATGAGGGGGGACAGAGAAAGGGCAGAGGAGAGGGCAGAGGCTGGTTCTTCTCAGTCAACACGGAGACCACCAACAGGCCTGAGCTCTACTCTCTCCCGACTCCCAGCGCCGGGCCAGCCCTTCGGAGGCTCCTCTAAGGATGTGGAAGGTGTCTACGCTCACTCATTCGTTTGTTCAGTAAACATGTGGTGTCCTGAATCTCCTGGTGGGGGGGCCAGTAGAATCAAATGACACAAAGACTTCTTTGCCAAATGCTAACTTAAAAAAAAATCCTTACATAAGGATATGCTCATAAATTTACGAGAGGAAGGAAGAGGGCGGGGGGAGAGAGAAACATCGATCGGTTGCCTCCTTTCCACACGTGCCCCAACCAGGGATCACACCTGCATGCCAACTTCTGGTGTACGGGATGATGCTCCAGCCAACTGAGCAACCTGGCCAGGGCAAATGCTAACCCTGAAATCTGCAAATTTTGGTAAGGGCACAGTCTGCTATGAGAAAAACTGTAGAAAGATACATACGTGGCAGAGCTGTGTGTCTGACTTGCAGCGTGTCGCTGTCTTTGAAAAGCTCCAGGGCTTTGAGGTGACAGAGGCAGCTGGTGCTCTAGGTGGGAAGGAGGACCTAGACCCAAAGGACAGGTAGACATGGAGAGTGGAGGGAGGACAAGACGGGAAATGAACAGCACCCTGGTTACCATGACCAGACCTTTGCTACTGGTTTTTAAACCTACCTGTGCTATTCCTGCTGCAGGTTGGGTGGTGGGGCAGGATTCTAGATCCCTCCCCGCTATGGAGAGCACCGTTGCAGATGCCAGCACTTTTTTAAGAAAATCTTTAAATGATCCATTATTTTAAAATAGAACACAAATGAAGCTCAGAGAGGTTAGCTTGTAGCTAGTAAGTGGCAGAGCTGAGACTCGAACCCATCGTCTGCCTCTCACCATGCCCCTCCGAGGAGCGGACCCCTGGACTGAGCCAGGGAGTAGGGCTAGGGGTGCAGAGGGAGATAAAGCTGGGTGGGAGGGGCACAGCCAGGTGAAGCCGGAAGGCTGGCCTGGAAGGCCTGCGGAGGAGTTGGCTGGGCACATGCTAGGAAATGGGGATTTCCAGGCCCCACTGGAAAGGAAGATCTTGACTGAAGCGTGCGTGGCCTTTGGGAGTCCCCTGAGTCCCCAGAGGTCCCCTGTCCTTCCTCTCTGGCCTGGCTGGAGACTCTGGCTCTGAACCCGGAAGTTCCTGAGGGCTGAGAGTCAGGAATAGTCTGCTGCGAATTGTATACAGAAAGAGACAAATACACAGGTAGAACTGGAAATGGTGTAAACAGATGACTCAGTGCTTTCTCTGGTCTCCTTGAGGCTGCTTGACCTGGGCGCCTGGTGGGAGACCTCAGCCTCCAGGGGGCCTCAGCCCCTGAAAAGAGCCACTGAGAAGCTTTCTCCCGCTAGAGATCTGGAGCTGAGGTGCCCTCTGCCTGGGAGGCGGGAAGCATCCTCTTTGTTGATGAATCATTTCCATAAAGGTAGCCCAGGGGGGCAGCCTGCTTGCTGATTTTGAAGCCAAGAGTTCCTGGGCTTGGACCTCAGCTCGTTCCTTGTCTGGCCGTGTGACCTTCAGCAAGTGGGTTAGTAGCCCTAGGCTCTGTTGCCTCGTTCATTACAAATGGGAGGCTGGAAGGTGGGGGGTACAGGTTATAAACTCTGTATCACTTATCCAACACTTTTTATTGAGTTATGACTGTGTACATGCACACTGCTCGGCGCTGGAGATTTAGAAAGATTAACGAGATAACAGAGATTCTTAACCAAAGGTGACTGATTACCTTTCACAGCATGTAGTACAAGCTTCATAAATGCCTTTTGTAGGAGCTAGCCTCCAAGGTGACCCCCAGCAATGCTTGCTTCTTGCTTTTTATGTTCCTGTTTTGTCCCCTCTCACTCCAAATCAGGACCCACCCCTTACAATCAAAAAAATATGTCAGAAGTGACGGTGTGTGACCTCTGAGCACAGGTCCTAAAAGCCCTGCAGGCTCTGCCTTGGCCTCTGGGATTGCTCAGTGTAGGCCGGCCAGCCCCGTGCTATGAGGACATCCCATAGCCCGTGGAGAAGCCCGTGTGGGGACTCCCTGAGGGCTGTGATCAATGCCGCCCCTTGGAAGTGGGTCCCCCGGCCCCTGTCAAACCTGCAGATGGAGACAGCTCTGGCGGACAGCCGGCCCTGACAGCATGAGACAGCTACCCCATCAAACCACTTCCAAATCTGAAGCCACAGAAACTGGGAAAGAGAATAAAGGACTGTGGTGCCAAGTTTGGAGGTGATTTCTTACGTAGCACCAGCTACTCGTGTTCAGTACAAACCTCCCTTGACCTAGCAGTTACCTCCTTTTCTCTCTCTCTCCGCCCCCGCCCCGCCTGAGCCTCCCCTTGCCCGTTTGGCCATTTTACATGCCAATCCCAGTTTTGGGGCCGCCCCTGCCCCCACTCCCGCACTCCTTGTCTCCGTAGTTTTCCCTGGGTTGCTGAGAGCTATCCTCAGGGCAAGTGCCACAACCCAGTGGATGTCCTTCCACGGCTCCTGGTACCTGGGATCCCTGGTGTTTGAGTGGCATTCGCTATGGCTGCCTCTCACAGACCTGCACCTACATTCCCTGCTGCTTGGGTTCTCATCCTCCCTTGAGGCTCTCTCACCAGCTGCTTCACAGGTAAAGCGGAAGCTACCAGCAGGGCCTGGCTTGTTAACCTCCTCTGCACCTTTTCACCTGTTTCCCTCAGATCCATGCCTGCAGGCCTAGCATGCAGGTCTGGCCACACGCTGAGCGACCTGGATCCCCACGTGGCCCTGCAGTATTCCGGGACACCAGCTCAGCGCCTGGGCCTGGCTTCGGCGAGGAGCCAATGGCCCAACTTCTCCCTCACCCCAAGTCATAGTCCAGGGAGTCCCACGTGCTTCCTCTAAGTTGATAAATATTTTCACCTGATGTTACTATTTTGAAAGATTTTGAGAAGTGGGAAATGAGGATTGGGGAAGGCATCCCAGGGACCCAGTTTCAGAAAAAGCAGTTTGTTCCCTTACTCATTAAGGACCTTTGTGCCACATGGAGGAAGTCTGGAAACACTTTTGCAGGCAATGGGGGGCCATCAAAGTCTTCGGAGCCAGAAAAAGAGTGCGGAGAGTTAAATAATGCGCTTATCAATGGCTTATTTCACTGAAGACCATACAAAGCGCTGGGAAACAGGCCTTTAAATATCTCCCTCTGAATGTGCTCACACCAGCAAAGCTATTCTTGCGGCCTCTTCTTGTAGAGGTCAGGGAGAGCTCTGCGTCGGCTTTCTCTGGGCAGCCACAAATGTGCACCGTAGTGACAGTTCCACGGTCTGCGGCGTGTTTGGTCACGTCCAAGGCACTGGGAGAAAATGCCAGAACCACCACCTGCTGGTCCCAGACTTTGGTCCCTGGGGAGGCAGAATAAGCCAAACAGACAAGCCTTGGGATCTGTAGGGAAACAGGCAGTCCCATCTGACCGCCACTGGCTGGGAGCGACCTTGGGAAACGCTCGCACCTCCCTGAGCCAGGTGCCCTCACCCACCCCATGCAGTGGGGCAAACGACACTGGCCTCCTCGTGGGGAGCACAGGAGACCCTGTCTACAAGGCCATCGGAAGAGAGCAGGAGCCAGTAAGTGCTACTTAACATCAATCTCCATACCAAAGTGACAGCTGGAGGCAGGGAAAAAGCCCATACACAAACATCAAAAAAATTCCTTTAGGAAAAAAAAAGAGAGAAGAGACAGGAGAACTGGAGAGGAAGAAAGGAATTAGTGCTGTGTCAACAGCGGGTCGGTTTGTCTAAAAACCTTTCAAATTGTGGAAAGACCTGAGAAATGTATTTCCTGGGGCAGGAGGCGGTGGGCTGAGGGGCTGTGCCCCTCCAATCCCCCAGTGCCTGCACAGGCAGGGGAGGTAGGGGGTGGGGGGGCACTGCTCCATTGAGCTGTGCATTCCAGAGGTGGGGGGGCGGCCAGCGCTGCGGCCCCACCCAGAGAGGGGGCGGGGCGAAGAGGCATGGATACAAGCTGCTGAGTGGATGAACCTTGAACGTATTATACCAAGTGAAGGAAGCCAGATGCAAAAGACCACATGCTGCATAATTCCATCTATAGGAAATGTCCAGAATAGGCAAATCCACAGATACAGAAGGTAGATCAGTGGTTGCCGAGGCTGGGAGGTTTGGGGAGAAATAGGGCATGACGGCTGACGGGGATGGAGTTTCTCCTCGGGGGACGGTTGCGGGACTCTGACGACACTCAGACTCGCGGAATCGCAGCCTTTAAGTGGGCGAATCTTGTGGTACGGGAATCATCTCTCTCTCTATAAAGCTGTTATTAAAAACCAACCAACCGCAGGGAAAGAGACTCGAGGGAAAGACGTGTGCAACCTTATTGTCTGCCTTAGAGACGAGGCAGGTCCACGGAAACAGGCCTCGGGGAATTCCCCAGCCCCACCTGCTCCCTTTCCGGAGCTGGCGGCTGAGACCAGGCGCGCTGAGTGCCTTGCTCGAAGCCCCAGTGCTACCTGTGGGGGAGGAAGAGGCGGGACCGTATCCTGGGCCCTCCCGTGTGCCAGGCCCGGCTGCACCGGCACTGGGATAATCACTACTGACAAAGTGTTCAGTCCGCAGGACCACCCGGCACGGCGTTAGCCGTGTTCTGTCTGTGAGTAACTGGTGGGGTCACGGGTTTGTTAGCTGGGAGGAATGACTCAAATTCAGGTTGACTCCGTTGGTTTAAATTGCTATATCTCCAAAGAATTAGGATTTTTGCTGTAGTGCAGTAAAAAAAAAAATCCTAAAACCCAGACATGTGCTTCTTCTTCCTGAGGTTGAACGGCAATAAAGCCAGAAGGACATGTCCCTGGGCTAAGCTGAAGCAGCCTGGTTATGTGTTTTGCGTATGAAAACTAGAAGGGCCTTCGGAGATGCCTGGGCTGAATCTACCTGTAAATGTGCAGTGTGTGCAACCCAGAGAGAGGAGGAGGTTTCCCCAGGGACACACAGCAAGGTGGTGGCGGGGAGCTTAGCTAGGAGCCAGGCCTTCGGGCTCTCAGCCCAGTGCCCTTTGCACAGCACCATGTGGGTCCGCCCCCCGCCCCCCGCCCCCGCCCCAGCCAGGACAGACGGAGGGAAGGAGGACGAGGGATGGGCTCGGAAGGCAGAGAGGCTTCAAACACCCCATCCCAGGAAAACAGGGAGACCGGGCGCCCATGCCCATGGGAAACCAGGGGAAGAGCTGTGGGTGGAGACAGGTGGAGTGAAGAAAGGAGCCCAGGAGTGCCGTGTCCCCAAACAGCAGTCCGCCCTTTGGGACCAGAGGGGCGAGGTGGCTGACAAAAACCTGCGCAGCCCATCACTATTCGGGTGGTGCTCGCCAGTGCTTCTGGTTGGTTCTGCTCCATGTTTCCACCTTAGAGAAGGAAAGGGAGGAACTGTCCCACCACAGTGGATGGTCATAGCGTCACGTTGGTTCCCACCTGCGCTCTAATCTGGTCTGTCTTTGTCTCACTGTGAAGTCGTAGGCAAGGTCTGCCCCTTTGCCGGGCCCGGTTTCACCATGGGTAACGAGACCCGTTTTTCTGAGTGGCGAGGGTGAGGAGGGCTCCGTCTGTGGATTCTGTGCAGGCTCTACTGTGACTTTATGACACGCATTTCACTCCACAGCTGCAGAAACACCTGGGGCCTGGGCCCCGCGTTTGAGAGCATCTCCCCCAAGAGAGAATACAGTGTGGCCTCCTGGGAGAAGGTTCTGGGCTCCCATTCATGACGGCACCTGACCTCTTCCGGGAACATGACCTCTTCAGGTCCCTGGAGGGGTCGGAACGGGCACAGCAGGGAAGAATGGAGCAATAACCCTTACACGTCATTTAGTCCTCATTCTCTCCAAAGCCATTATTCCTCCCATTCTAAATTCTAAAGAAATCTGTATTCCAAGAAGTAGAATGCCGAGGCTCAGAGTGGTGAAGTAATGTGCTCAAGGTCACCTGGCTGGCAGAGAGGAGCCGGGATGAACACCCAGGTCTGTGCAGGCCCAGATCCCACCGGGTGTTTCCAACGCCGCCCAGAGCGGTGGGTGCTGGAGGCGCTATTGGCCCACAGTCTGATTTTGTGCAGAGCTGGCTGGAAGCCAGGTCTCTGAGTTTACTGAAATGTTCTGAGACTTGTTGGGGGAAATGGAGCTTTGAACTTGCCTAATATAACACGGGCTGGTTCTCCGGATCATAAACATGTTTCTGAACCTAATTAAAGAGTCTTGTGAAAAGAGGGAGAGCAGAGCTGAGACATGACGGTCCGTCTAAAATCTCCCCGTGGGCCAGAACGGGAGCTGTGCTTTTCCCAGACTCGGGGAGAACCAGCCCTCTCCGGGGGCAGAGAGTTAAGAGGCTTTAGAAAGAAGAAAAGGCTCTTTTACAGTCCTGGCTGGGGACCTGGGCTGTCCTGGGGAGGGAATGCAGGAGGCATAATTGGGGCTTGTAAAACATTTCCAGACAAAATCACTTAATGTGTTTTGGAGAGTAAAAGGCAACAGTCCACATAATCCATAAATTTGTGCAGCTTTCTATAGAGGCAATAGGGCCAGAATGGAGAGGCTGGGGGAGCAAATGACCGCCAGGCCAGTGATGGATGCGCCGCGACAGCTGCAAACGGACTTTGCTCCGGGCCGGGGACTCCCACGCAGCCAGACACTCGGGCCTGAACTTGTGCTCCAGAGCTCACTTACCGTGTGACCTAGTGCAGGTGATTTCCCGCTCTGGACCGCAGTTTCCTCGTGTGGACCAGGGGGATAAAATAGTGCCCACCTCACAGGTTTGTTGGGAGGCTTGAATGTGTGACCACGGGCAAAGGGGCTGGCATGGCGCCCAGCACACGGAATGTGCTCCAGCACAGCTGTCTGCGGTCATCAGCCTGCTGCCTTGGGGACGGGCTCCCTACCACCTGGTGAGGGCAGCGCTGCCGCCCCCCCCACCCCCCCCCACCCCGGGACTGTCCGCACCTGCGAGTTCCTAGAGCTGGAGTCTCATCTTGCTGCTCTTGGGCCGCTCCTCCCATCTCTCTCTTGGCACGCTTTCTGCCAGTCTCGGCTGCTCCCGTCAATCTCCCAGCCGCCCCAGGAACGACACACTTCATGGACACATCCTTTTCCTTATCAAAAAAGCTCCGACAATGCTTCATTCCTCTGGGCATAATGTCCAAACCTCGCTGCCCTCTAGACTCAGGTTAACTTTCTGGCTTACGTCCCGCCCTGTCCCCCAGCGGTCGTCATGGTGTGCCACATGTTTCCAGGTTCCACTCCTTGTGGGCAACTGGTAAAGTTGTACTTCCTGGCTCCCTTGTGGTGGTGGGGCGGAGGGCAAACAACTGGTTTTGATCAATAAATTGTGAGCAGAGTTACGGGGCTCTTTTTCCCTTTCTGCCACCACTGGGCTATGACCTAAATCAGGTGTCAGCGTGCTTCCTCTGTGAATATATTCAGCTTTGCGGACTACATGGTCTCTGTTGCAGCTTCTCTAGTCTACCATTTCTGCTGAAAGCAAGCATAGATAATTCACATGTGAATGAGCACAGCTAGGTTCCAATAAAACTTTATTGACAAAAACAAGTGGCAGATTGGATTTGACCCTGGGGGCCGTCATTTGCACACCACTGTTCTAGACCAGGCAGTCCAGTAGAAATTTCTGTAATGATGAAAATGTTCTATGACATTTTCTGTCCAATTCCTGATGTTATAAGCAACTGAGATTTGGGGATATTTGTCACTACAGCATAACATAACCGTTCCTGACACATACCCCTCACCCTTGCTCCATACATATCATACATATTTTATTTGCTTTCAGCTAAGCATCTCATGCATGCCCAGGCCTCTGGACCTGGGCTCATACGGGTCACTCTGCCTGGAATACCCTCTACTCTCCTTTACTCACTGGCACCTGCTGCCTCATTGTTTCAAGTTCAGTTCACATGTTTCCTTCTCTTGGTGGTTATCCAATTGCCCTGCAGACCACCTCCACACAGTCAGAATCGCCTGCAGTGTTCTTAGGGCTCTTTGCAAGTACAATGCAAGTAGAATGTTGTAATGTAATACTGTGTTTTCTTGTGTTTTGCTTTGGATTGTGGGCTTTTGAGGAAACCCCCCAATCAGATCTCACTTCAAATCTTCAATATCTCCAGTGGGGACTACATCCGTGTTTGAGTTAAATACACGTCAACCCAAGACCACGGGGGCCTCTCAGGGTCTTTAGTGGCCCCTCTGACACGAGGTTCAACTTTGGACTGTTCCTCCCTGTCCCCACCTTCTTCTCTTTCTCCTGTTCACAGTGGTGCCCCTCTGTCCCTTATTCCGGAAGTGGTGACGGTGAAGGCTGAGGAGATCGGGGCAAAAAGAGGAACCTTTAGGTTCTTCTTATAGGAAAATGACCAGTTTGATTCTTTCCTAAAAATTGACTGTAAGTAAAGAGCAACTGTGACGATATGCACAGTCATGGCCCCGCTGACGGCTTCCAGGGGTGGCCGGCAGCATCTCAGAGCTAGGACAGAGGCAGACTTGGCCATGTCTATGTGGTTCAAGGCCGTTCTCTTAAAATTTCTCGCCAAAAATATTAGTTTATTCAGTCATGTTCATCCTATCTGACAAAAGATGTTAGTGTTTTAGCTTTCTGAACAAACATGGAAACATCACCATCGCTATTCCTTACATATATGTATCTCTTTGTGGTTCACAGAATACTTTCCACCCTGGGGAAGAAGGCAGGGCAGTATTTACCAGCCGAATTTTACTGATGGAGGAACTACGGCCCAGAGCAGACAGGTGATTTACCTCTAATCCCAATCAGTTTGGGTCCAAATGGGAACTTGAACTTGGACTCCTAGGCTCTTAGGCCGGTGCTCTCAGCCCTCAGGCCCATCCTGGTCTGATGGCCACTATGACTGTGTGTCCCACCCACGAGCACTGCCTTTATACCTGGGCAGGGAGGCTGGGGCTACCCTGAAGTCATAGGAATTCCACGTTCTTTTCCTCTGGGAGAACTTTAATCAGAGAAATTTAGAGCAAGTGTGAGTTTTCCTTATTACTTTTTAGAAAACAAGGCTTGGTTCATTAGTGGTCGGATACCAAGATGTATTCAAGTTATTTACAAATGGTTTGAGGATTTGGGGTAGGTGTCACAAGAGGTGTAGCGGGCCTAAACTTCTCCCGTGATTGGAAAGACATGTTTTATAGGATATAAACCAATCAAAGGGATCACTCTTACTCTCCCCTCAGTTCTGGTCCACCTAAAGGAAGAAAACAAAGGCTGATATAGATCCTCTCCAAGGGCCTTCTGTAAGGGGGACTCATCCGGGGGTGATGGGGAAGAGCCCAGTATCCACCTCCCTCCCAACTTGCTCTTTCCCATCACCCCCCCTCACCTTTGTCCCCTGCCCTTAGCTCTACTCCTGCATCCCACCCGCGCCCCCAGGCAGTAGATTCCGAGAGGTCACTGTGTCAACAGGAACTGCACGGAGAATGAGGAACCCTTCGGTTCATATCTGGTCCAGTTAAATATTACTGCATAACCACTCATCCCAAAACTTAGTGGCCTAAAACAACACCGTCATTAATTTTGCTCATGAATAGCAGCAGTCCATGGGAATAGTTCATCGCAGGACCCTGTGGCATCAACCAGAACAGCTGGACTGGGGCAAACCCTTAATTAAGATCCTTGGAGGACTTCGTCTGAGAGGCTCTAAGGGCACCACTTTACATCTTCCCGAGAGGTCTTAACCACAGGTTTGGCTTGGGCTCTGTCTCAATTTGAGGTTGGTTTGCCATCCGGAAAGAAGGGGGAATAAAAAACAGTTTGGTTTTTGAACCCAGCAAGTCCTGGCTCCTCTAGCTCCTCGCTCCCCCTCACCTTTTATTGCAGGCAGCCGGAAGAAGCCAGGCGGCACTTTTGATATTCTGCTTGGAAATCTTCATAACTGGATCACTGAGATCATTAGGTGCCTTCCTGTTTTCCAGTGTTGTCAAAATTTCTACCATTCTATAGGAAGGCTCCCCTTGACCCAACATTCCCGGAGTAAAGCCCTCATGGACAGGCTTCCCAGGGGGTTAGGCTTTCACTAACAATCTCCTTGAGGCCCTTCAGCCTTGTGTGGGCTGCCTGATCTTAAAGCCAATGTCACACACTTTAGGATTTTATTATGGGAACATCTCACTTCCAGGTACCCATATCTGTTGTGGTTATCTATTGCTGCATAATAATCCACCCCAAAACTCAGTGGCTTACAACAATGGCCATCATTAATTTTATTCACAAGTCTATAGTTTGGACAGGTCTCAGCAGGAACAGCTTGTCCTGTGCCATGTGGCATCAACTGGGGCAATGCATCTGGTCTGGAGAATTCTTCTCCAGAGGACTCATTCACATGTTGGCAGGTGGGTGCTGATGGGCGCTTCCTGCGCACCTGTGCCCTTCCACAGAGCAGATGGCCACTTCCTGTGCACCTGAGCCTCTCCACAGAGCAGATGGTCACTTCCTGTGCACCTGAGCCTCTCCACAGAGCAGATGGTCACTTCCTGCGCACCTGCGCCTTTCCACAGAGCAGATAGTTACTTCCTGTGCACCTGAGCCTCTCCATAGAGCAGATGGTCACTTCCTGTGCACCTGCGCCTCTCCACAGAGCAGATAGTTACTTCCTGTGCACCTGAGCCTCTCCACAGAGCAGATGGTCACTTCCTGTGCACCTGAGCCTCTCCACAGAGCAGATGGTCACTTCCTGTGCACCTGCGCCCCTCCACAGAGCAGATGGTCACTTCCTGTGCACCTGAGCCCCTCCACAGAGTAGGTTGGGCTTCCTTGAAGCATGGAGTCTAGGTTTCAAGAACAAGTGTCCTGGGGGACTGCATGTGGTTTCTTTTGGTCAAGCAGACTTTTAATCACACCTGCAACCACCCTTTTTCCAAATACATTCACATTCACAAGGTCTCAGTATTAGGACATGAACACATCTTTTTGGAGTCACCATTTAATCCACTGTTATAACTATTTCAGAAGCAGGTCTCCTTAGCCCTCTTTTTTCAGAGAAGAAACTGCAGAATGAAGTGGCAAGTGATAATCTTCCAAGTTCAAATCCATTCGATTTCCCACGACACTACAGAAGCTGGTTTCTCCCACATCATTTAGCACATTAGAGAGACACTAGTGCTGAATAAATACATGGGGATTAATAGACGTTCCAGGTGACTCGCGAGTGCAGCTGTGCTGTGCTGAGGAGAGGGGTCAGTGTTGAGCGGAAGTGATCTCTTCTGCAACATCGTTGAATCTGCCCAAAGAGGCCTACGTTGGTGAGTACTTCCCTTCTTAATTAATATGATTAAGGGTCCTTAAGAAATGAGAGGCTTGGAAGCTCTCCAAAGAGATACTTTCCAATAAGAATTAGAGACCAGAAATGGAAGGGGGTCTTTTTCCTGCCTTATGCCATCCGAAAGCTCACTGTCCTGGCGAACCCCAGCTCTGCCGCTTCCCACCCAAGAGACCCTGGGCAAGTCCCTTAGCCTTTTGGAGTTTTCCTTTCCTGAGCTCTGGACACAGCAGTCTGCCTGTCTCACCATTGGTATTAAGGACAATCTGAGGTGAAAGTAATAATAACGCTCATCGAGGTGGTGAAAAGTGAGTGGCTTAGACGTGGTAAGTCATTTAAAGCTCACAACCACCTCATGAAGCAGGTCCTTATTCTCATTTTACAGATGAAGAAATCAAGGCACGTAGTGGTTAGATTAAAACTCAATCACTGCCCAGCGACATAGCACAGCTGGGATTTGGATTCAGGATGTGGAATCTGGAGCCACCTTTCTAACTGTTGCGCTACTAACTATATCAGTTAGGAGTGCCTGAAAAAGCAGAACCACAGTGAGTGATGTAGAATAAGGACTCACACACATAGCAATTAGACTTTCTGTAACTATGAGAGCTGGCCAAGTATTCTATGTAAGGCTATGCAGAAGGCTGGGTTCGACTTCAGCAAGGCCAAGAGGGATGGGCATGAAGTAGCAGAGGGCAAGTCCAAACTGGAACCAGCAAAGAAAATGAAGGCTTGTCTGACCCTCACTTGCTCCATCCTTGGTGATGCAGGTGACCTGCAGGGTAAGCTGGTGTCCTGCACCACACGGCTGTGCATGCACCTGGCCCAGAATCTGGAGAGGCTGAAGAAGCAAGAGCAGCTGCCTCAGGCCAACAAGGTGACCAGGCAGATCAGTGACCACACATGGAAACCAAGATGGCGTCTTGCCTCACTGTCTTCAGAGCATAACAGAATGGCTGGGGTTTCTCGCCAACCTTCCAGATCTCCCTAAGTCTGCAGCGTGTAGGGAAGGGAGTTCTGGGAAATATAGTTCCAGTTCACCTAAGCTGACAGGGACAAATCTTTACATAAGTCAAACATGAAAGTGCCCAGAAGACTGCCTGGACCAGTTAGTTCTTTCCTTAGGACTTGATAAAGATTACTTCTTTTCTTTCCTGCCATTTTTGATGGAGGAACAATGAATGAGCCTGCCGACCGGGAGTGAGGCTGTGAATAAGGGTTTTAAAGAACAGGGCAGACAGACAGTGATCAGTGATGGCAGAAGGGTTGGCGGTGGGGGATTCAGCCTCCTTATACTATTTCCATTTCCACCCCAGTCCCTCAAACACACTTGCCATAAATATGTGGCTGATGCTTCGAGGAGAGTCTTCTGGTCGCACTGCCCCACCCCAACCAAATGCCACCCCTCCCCGCTCCTGAACAGAAACCCACGGTGCCCGGGTTGGGTGAGGCTCTCGTAGAGTGGCACAGCTGGGGCCTGGACTTCAAGGGGCTGGGTTAGGACAGGGGACCCTCCGTACAGCAACAAGGGACACCAAGAGGAGAAGATGGGCCAAACTGAATGTTCTAGAGCACGGGTGTCCAACCTTTTGGCATCTCTGGGCCACACTGGAAGAAGAGTTGTCTTGGGCCACCCATTAAATACATTGTGACACATAATCACAAAAAAATCTCATGTTTTAAGTAAATTTATGATTTTTGTGTTGGGCATCATTTATACAGCCATCCTGGGCCACATGCGGCCTGTAGGCCACGGGTTGGACACCCTGCCAGAGGAAAGCCCAGGTCCTTAACACAGGGGAAGGGCAGAGTGGAGTGGAGAGCCGTGCTGGGCTCTAAAGTCGGAGGCTCAGATTAAGTGGTAGTGGGTGCGGGAACTTGCAAAGGATAGGGAAGGGCAGTGTGGTCCTGCAGGGCTGACTTGGGACCTAAAACTTGTGGAGGGGCAGGTGTATGAGGTGGGATGTGGGTGTATGGGCTAGCATCAAACACGGGGATGTACCTGAAGGCCCACACTCCTGGTGGATGGGGGAGAGGACCACGCCCAGCTCAGATGGACGTCGCTTCTCGCATATTCCACCAGATGAGAGCATCTCTATCTCCTGTCACCGATGATCTTGACTCTTCCCAAGAGAAGTGCCCAGGCACACATTTGAAGGGTTGGAATATACGGTGTCAATTCATACTTTTCGTAATGTTGCAAGGAGGGATTGTTAGCATTTTGCTGAGAAGTGTTTAAGAGGTTCAGGGCAGCTGTCTGACTTGCCTGAGGCTGTTCCCCAGCAGGTGGAAAAGCTGGAACTTGAACTCAGGTCTGCCCAAAATCAATGCCTCTGCTCTTTTCACTCCACGGGTGTCTGAAGAAATGGCTGGAGTTTGGGACTGGCAGGCTTTTGAGGCTTTTCCAGCTCCAAAAATCTGTGAGACTCTCAAGAACATTCATCCTGGTCTTAAAAAAAAAAAAATTACACTTTCAAATATTCCACTGGGTTTCTTAGAATCTGAAAAAAAGGAGACTAAATTGAAGAAACCCTTTAAAGGCTGTATTCACTGTAGTTTCTTTTCTTGAAGCTTTTCAATGTCAAATTCAAAGCAAAACTTTAACAATAAATTCTGACTTTCTAGAATCAGTTGCAATTGCCTTTTTGTTATTTTAAGTTAGCCATTTTGCAATTATTGGAGTATTTTTTTAATGAGCATGTTTTACTTCTCTCACATAATAATTCTGATTCTTCTTTTGAGGAGAAAAATGGATCCTGAACACCTAGGTACCTTTGGCTCAAATCACAGGAAGGGAATGGGTGTGATGAATGGAGCTCCCTGCGGCAAACGCGCGGGGACATCTGTCCCGGGAACGCTGTCAGGTAATGCCCCAGACCCATTCCCAGGGAGCCCAATGTCATCAGGGGATGCCACAGACCCCTTCCCAGGGAGCCCGATGTCACCTGGCTCTGTCCCTCTTGGCTCTTTATTCTGTATTTCCCATTCGCTGTTCTATGCACTTGAGCAGGTTTGCATTCAGAAATGGGAATGCTGGACTATTTCTCACATTTGAAAAAATGTCACCTTTTGTAACAAGAATCTTTGCCTCGGGGACCTGGGCCTGAGGACCCAGAGTGGGAGTGGTCCTTAGCTGGGTGTTGAGAGGACGTTCATCCATTCCACAGAAACTTATTTGACACAACTTAGCTGCAGGCCTTCTGAGGTGCCGAGCAGTCGGGAGGAAGTCCCATGTGCTCCCAGGCCCCCTGGAGCTCACGCTCCAATTGAACAGATAAGGCCGCTGGGCTCCATTCCTGCCCCATCACTGCGTCACCAGCCGTGCTGACTCTCACAGTCCACACGTGCAGATGTGCAGGTGCCCCAGGGTAAGGAGCGCACACAAAGACGGGTGTCCACACTGAGAGAATGCCTCCTGTGGGCTGGGCGTGATTCAGTTTTACCCCCACAGCCATCCGAGGTAGGAACTGTCATGGCCATTTTGAAGAGGAGCAGACTGAGGCTCAGAACACTGGATCTGAGCGGAAGCTGGGACCCAGAGGCAGCAGGTGGTGGGACTCCTCACACTGGGCAGGTGCTCCTGAAACCCTGGCTGCCTGCCACGCTCCCAGGCCTCCCTCCCAGCCTGGAAGGAGGCCCCCTTTCCAACTCCAAGGCTAGTCTGTGGTGGAATACCTGGTCTCTTTGGCATATCAAATACTCACTTTCTTCTTGAGGAAGGAGAAGCTGTCTTCCAGGACACCTAAGGAGCTGGGTCTGCTAAAAAACGCCACTTACTCCTCCCATCAGGTGCATGCCCCTCCTCACCCTGGGGCCCTGGTGCTGGCACAACTCTGATGGCAGAGGGAGATCATTAGTCACAGGGAGAGAGGAGACAGAAGCTTCCTTAGTGCAAAAATGCATGAATATTTTTCAGAAGTGGCCCGTCTTAGCAGAAGAAAAATGAGTGCTTCAAGGTAAGTCATCCTGAGGCCTGAGAGAGAAGGACACATTGCCATTTTCCCACCCCTGCCATGGAAAGGCTCTGACACCTTCAGATCCAGAAGCCAGAGGGCAAAGAGGAGCAGGACAGACTGTTTAAGAGACAGGATCTCCTCGAGGCAGGACAAATACATCAGGTGCAGACAGGAGGAGAGGGTGGGTCTGGTAGGGTTGACAAAGTTGTAGGGGTGTGGTTAGCCTGGGCTCTCAGCAGCCTCGACCCCTCTGCCCCCACCAGCCGCTGAAAGGCAAGGTGCTCTGACCCAGACTCTGCCAAGAAAGCCTTGATTGTTGGCAGGAAAGGCTTTTCTAAAACAGCTTCCATAGCAACCAAAGAGAGTGGAGACGCAGCCCAAGAGCTCCTGGTTGCTTAGCAAATGCTGGCTGCTTGGGAAGGGGCAGCCGCCGCTCTGCTCCGCGCCTGCCCCAAAGGGGAAGCGGGGGCTGGGAGGAGAGCTTTGCAGATACTCTCTCCTGTTGAATTCGAGGAGCTAGAGTCCAGAGTAGAAATGGGGGTTCTAGCCTGCAGCCGACCTCCCCTCTTTTTCCCCAGCCCCAGGATGTATTGCACACGGGAGGGAACCTCATGGAATGTCCCAGTCTGCGAGTCCCAGCTCTGTCCACCCTGACCTGTGGACACCTAAGACCTGGAGTGAGCACCCCAGTGGCCCAGTTGGCCCTTGGGAGAGTGGATCCCGGAAACGAGCTCAGAGCTATGCAGACAGCAGGGTCTCGGGGCCTCGGAGAGCCGTGTGGGTAGGAGGGAGGGGCGTGGGCTGGGGTGAGCGTGTTGGCTTGGCCCAGAGGAGTCATGCTCACGGAATGGGGCACTGCCGTGGGGCTCGAGGGCACCTGGCAGGACCCCTAGAGCCTGAGGCCTGAGATGGGCCCTGGTCACCTGGGGCTGACAGTGGGACTCTCCGCCGTCTGGCTCCCATATCCACATTGAGCAGCTGCTTCCGCTGATGTTTTGCATCTGGGAGCCTCCCTCTGATGACACCACCAGCGAGTGTGCCTTCTAAGAAGTAGCCCCAGGGTGATGGCCTTCAAGGGGCCCCGCTGAAGACCTGCCAGGTAGCCTCATTGAGCCGGCAGCTATGGCCCAGTGAGGACTCCCGTTCTCATTCTCCAGAGAGGGGTCCTAGTTCCAAACAAGACATTTACTCAGCGGGTGGCTTTGAGCAGGACGGTCTCTCTCTGCTGCTTAAATTTCCACAGCCTGCCCTAAGCCCGGCTGTCTTCTCTCTGTCTTCTTCATTCTCATCTCGCACAATCTCTTTAACCCCCATGCGAAGGTCAGGAGAGAGGCTGGACAGGCCATTTCATGCATTAGATTGCGCTGTAGCCCAGTACCCTGGGCCAGGGAAGCCCATTGGTCCTTGAAGCTGACCTCTGTATTCCCATGTCTGGCTCACCTCTGTATCCTTAGCCCAAGCAGGGGAGGCTGGGTGAATTTCCGTCTAGTACAAGAATGAGGAGAGAGCACCCTGGAGATACAGCCGGGGGAGGGGCAGTGGGAGCTGAGCCCCAACAGGACCGATCCTTTGGTGCTATGTTGGGGGGAGTAAACACCTGCAACAGGCCTTTACTTTTCCTTTCTGCTCAAAACCAAAGGAAGCTCCAATGTCTGTAACCCTGCCAGGCCAGGGGCCAGCTCTGGAGGTCACAGCCACAGGCTGGCATTCTGTTTAGGCCTCTCCAGGGCCATACCAGCATCCGTCCCTCTGCGCACATGGACAGTTCTTCTTTAGCACCCAGGCCCACAGGTGACACCAGGGGCTCCCTCCCCTGGGCTACCTTGTGGAACCGGATGAGTTGGGCTGAGGGCATTTCTCAGGGAAGTCATTCCTGCAAACAGGGAGTGCCCCGGGCAGGTGGTTTTCAAAATATACCATCAGTTTACATCAAAGCGAGTTTCCAGTGGGGTGGAGAAGTGGAAAAGCCCGCCACAACCCAGTGAGAGCAAGAGAGTTGGGGCTGGCTGGGAGGGCAGGCTTCAAGTGCCCCTGCTCACTGGCCACCTTACCAGCCACTGGCCTCTGGAGGGTCACCTTGCCCTCGAAGAGAATAAATAGATCATGATTCATACTCGGTGATTAGTGTGAGGACTGGACAATGTGATCCAATGTTCAGCCTTTGTCAAGCTGTTGTATTCGGCTTCATGAGGTCACCGCGCCGTACAAAGGTGAAGCCTATGAGAGCTACATGCCCATGGGCCTCTCATTGGCACTTCTCACAGGCGAGGGCGGCTCGGCTGGTGGGTGCTGTGCAGTCAAGTGGCCTGATTCTAGGGGATGGGCCTTCAGTCCTCCAAAATGCCACCCCCTAGAACCCAGAATTCACTGTCCCCAGGACTCTGCTACTCCCAGCATTTCAAATCATCTTTGAGCTCATTGAGGGCACCCACGGCATTGACAAAGGGCCAGAAGAGGCCAGTGCCCCATCTGGCATAACCAGGCAGCAGAGCTGGGGCCGGAACCCAGTTTCTCATTAGGGAGCGGCCCTCACGTGGAGGAGGAGCTTCACACTTTTCCGGTGAAATAGGGGCTGGGAGTTGCTGACGGCCCGCTCACCCATCATCCTCTTCCACGGCCTTCCCTGCTTGTTAACTGCACTGGGCACTGTGCCTGGTGCTGGGATAAACAACAACACAGAAGGAGAAGCTCTCCCAGAGCTCGCTGGGGAGAAGCCAGCATCCCACACCAGGGCCCGGAGGGGTAAGTCACTGGTCCCAGCTCCCAGGTGGCAAAGTTAGCATTTAAATCCCCATTGACCTTGTCCTGAGAGGAGTGCTCCTGAAGTGCATGTCACCTACTAAAGGACTCGGACTTAACTACGGAAAGCCTCTTTCCCTGACCCCAGCTGGGCTGATTCTGCTGTTGGGGCCGGGTGTCCTTGGAGAGCAGCAGCCCGGGTCACCGTGGGTCCCCCGGCCGCTGGTCGTCTCACCCGCTCCCAGACTGGCTGTATGGAAGGTTTCTGTGGCAGATCCCCCACACTACTTTCGTTCGCTATAAAAAAAGAAACACTGGGACTGGATTTAGTGGTTGTGAAATTTAAAAAGGCAAGTGCAGAGCTGGGAGGCATTTCCTTAAGCACAAAGTAACGAAGTGGCCCGCTGGCCCGCCCAGCAAGCCACACCTGGGGAGCATTAGCAGCGGCTGCAAAGCCCCTGCCGGCCCCGACGGGCCCCTCCCCCCAAGAGAAGAGTCCTCTTTCCTCTCTCTTTTTTTTTTTTTCCAAAGACAATTTTGCAAGGAAGTTTCAGGTTTACGGAAAAAAAATGAGAGGTAGGTACAGCAATTCCCCATATACTCCTCCCCCCCACCCCACACACAGCCTCCCTCACTACGGGCACCCTCCACCCGAGCGGGGCATTTGTTACAATTGATGAACCTGCACTGAAAAATCATTAGGGTCGACTCCTGGGGTTGGGCAGTCTGTGGGTTTGGGCAAATGTATGATGACACGTTTCCTCATTAGAGCGTCGTGCCGAGGCGTTCCGCTGCCCTCACAGACCCCTGCGCACTGCCTGTGCACCCCCTCCCCCCACACTCTGACAGCCACTCACCTTTTTACTGTCTCCACGGCTTTACATCTTCCAGAATGGCACATAGTCGGAATCACGCAGTATGTAGCCTTGTCAGATTGGCTTCTTTCACTGGGTGATAGGCGTTTATGTTCCCTGCGTGTCTTTTCTTTTTAGCACTGAATAATATCCCAGTGTCTAAACGGACCACAGTTTGTATATTCACTCACCTACTGAGGATGTCTTGGTCGCTTCCAAGTTTTGGCCATTATGAATAAAGCTGCTATAAACATCCATGTGAAGGTTTTTGTGTGGACGTTAAGTGTGCAACTCCTTTGGGTAAGCACCAAGGAGCACAATTGGTAGATCATATGGTGAGAGTATCTTTAGTTCTGTAAGAGACAGGAAAACTACCTTCCGAAGTTTGGACAGTGGGCGGGGCATGCTGTACTCCGCCAGCAGTGAATGAGCGTCCCCGCCGCTCCAGGTCCTCGCCGGCATTTGGTGTCATCGGTGTCCAGACTTTGGCCGTTCTAACAGGTGCCCCTGCTGCTCTTCAGATGGGAAACCCTAACATGGGCAGGAGGAATCCTTTCAGGCAGGCAGCACATAGAAATTTAGTAACAAGATACCATTCCTTATTGAAGTCAATTACCCCTCCACTCCTTCTCTCAGCAATTCATTTATGGTTGCACATGCTAACAATCGAATATATTTACTCTGGATTTGTTTCTTTCATATTTACCGACCATAGAGCAAGGACAGTTAAGTAAATGAGATACTCCTGCTTGGAGGAGCTCACACATGTGTGTGGAAGCAGACATATAAATAGAAAATTGCAGTTCAGCAAAGTACGTGCAATTATGTGAGGACGCACAAAATGCAATGGGGCCCAGCAGAAGGCCCAGCAGATGGAAAGGCCATGGTAGGCTTCAGGGAGGCGGCGGCCTTGAAGAATGGGTAGGCACCGATGCAGGGCTAGACACGGGAGGAGCAAATCGCTCAGTGTGGTTGAGCTGTAGGAAAAAAGGCATGGGGGTAAGTAGGAGGCCCCTGATCCTTAGAAAATCTGGATTTAAAAGCTTTGTGAAGAGCATATCAAGTCACAGACACCCCCTAAATGCCATGTTTGGGAGTTCGGGTTCTGCCTCGCGGGAAACAGGAACTGTTGGCAAAGATGAGAGTCTGCGCTGGCCGTTCAGATGTGTTTCAACTTCCTCAGTCAGCTGCCCCTGGTGTGAAAAAGATCTCTCGGGGCCTCACAGGACTGTGGACTTTGAGGGCCCTTTGCTGAGACCTGGGCACCTATTGAGGCTGACAGTTCCCACGGACTGGTGGATTATGGTTCTCAGACACTCACTGGAATTCTCAGGTGCCTTTTGATTGCCACTCCTCAGCAGCTCCAAGCCTTAGGGACTCCATCCGGGGACTGGCTCCTGGGCTCAGGGGCCCTTCCCCAGGGGGGCATTGCTCTGGCCAGCGAGTAGGACCTGATGAGGCCACTTGGCATTCTTCCTTCTGTGGCCTGTCTTTGGAACAATACTTGCTGTTTTTCAAGGAAGACATCATGGCCCCCCGGAGCTGCACAAACCTTTGGCAGTCCTGAGACATTAGGGTGCAGCCCCCGAGGCCCCCAAGACACAGGAGGCCCTGGCAAGCCAGTCACAGGGGATGGCAGCCCTGGGCCAGGCCTCCCAACTACCAGGCCTGTAGGAGTTCGTGTGTCTGTGCACACGTGGTGTTTCTGGGCCTTCTTTCTTGGGCAGAGGGGCCCAAGTTCGACTTCGTCCTTTGTTGTGTGTTTCTGGGACCCTGAACTGTTCGCCACCATCGCCCCACCGCATCACAGCCACCGTTGCCACCGTGGTTCCGGCTCCCCCTTAGCTGCTTTCACCCTGTACCTGTGACTTCGAGAATTACCACCCACCTGCCTCCTTCACTGGCACCGTTATTGTAACTAACCATTGCTACCCTTAACTCAATACCGGCTCACACTTAACCAACACTTCCTAGTTTACAGAACTCTTTCTTATCCATGAACTCATTTGACCCTGCTCACAGCCTGGTGACACATCAGATTGTGGGTTGCTGTGGGACAATTTGTTCCCCTGCCATTCAGGCCCTGGGGCCTTCCTCCCAGGACACTCTCAAGGAAAGGCCATTGGGAATATTGTTAGGGGTGAGCCGTGTGCCATTGGCCGGAACCCAGTCCCATTTCCCGGCCTCGCTGCAGGGGACGTGGGCCATGTAGCGGTGCACTGGGCTCTTTGGTGAGAACTGATTGCCTCTGCAGTGAGCAGACATCTCCAAAGGCCCCGGTACCTTCCACAGCATGGGGCTGATGAGCAAGCACATGAGGGAAGGCAAATCATAGACTGTGGTGGGGTGGACCCCCTGCCCCAGCTGCTCTTGGTTGTGTTCTCGGTGCTTCTGTACCTCCTGGCTCACATAAGCAAAGCACTTGGCCATGGATTAGAAATCTCATTTTAGGGGAAGAAAACGGCTTATGTGGGGGAAGTGACTGCCTGAAGTCACACGGTGAGTGACTGCTGGAACTGGCACCAGAGCGCGGGTGACCTCCCTCTCTCCTATGCAAGGGCAATAGCCATTGGCCATCAGTGTCCCCTATATAGAATCCTAATTTGTCCAGGGATCAGGAGGCCGTGTACATAGAGGAGCCAGACCCTGCCCCAGCCCCTGAGAGAGAAGCTCAAAGAGTCTAAAACCCAACAGTGCTAATTCAGTTTCCCTGCCAGCAATTTTTTTTTAATTAAAAAATGGCCATCATATGATGTATTTCTAGCCAATGAGGATTATGGGAACTCTGCTGGGGGCTTCTGGGAAAGGTTTCTTCACTCCTAAAAGGGGGCACAAGGAAGGGATGTGCTTCTGCTGGTCTTTTGGCATTGTCGTATGGCGCTGTGATGTTTGGATCTGCTGCAACCGTTCTGTGACCATGAGGAGAATAAATGCCTATCATTGAGGATGGCTAAACAGAAAGATAGAGGAACCTGAGTCTGTGATGCTATCATTAACCTGCTTAAGCAAGCAGTCTTGGAACAGCCATACCTCTGGACTACTTATTATGTGACATAAATTTAGTTTAATATTTTGTCTTAAAAAAATTGTTCAAGTCACCTTTGGTTGAGTCTCTTACAATACTTGCAGCTGAGGACAATCAAAATGATTCAATGGCAAGTATTTCATTTACCCTGGGCCATTGCCCATGTTATTCCCATTGACAGAAAGGACAATATTTTCTTATCCATCTGGTGAACTCTTACTTGTCCCTGAAAATCAACTCAGATGTCACTTCCTAGGGGAACACTTCCTGTGGAATTATTACTGCCCAAAGATTCTACCATTTTCTTCCTGTGCTCAGTACGCCCAGCCCACACTTGTATTTTCTGCACGGCGTTTTGTAACGTGAGTGTCCCTCTCCCTTGCCGCCATTGTATCCGGAGGGTGTTCTCTTCTCTGTTTCTCCAGCGCTTAGTAGGCCAGAGCCTGGTACAGAACAAACCTCCCTGAAACGTGTTCACCTGAGTGGAATCGAGAGGCACGGTGCATGAAAAGCTCAATAAACTATAGAGCAAGAAGCGATATGAGGTAGTATTAAGTTGACAAATGAAGTCACTAAAGCGTTAATTGCTTTTTAATGAGCTTCATTCAATGGAACAGATACGTGTTTAGTCACCGATGTAGCTATCTGCACGGCCAATGGAAAACAGATGTTTTCTGACAATCTCTCTGTGTCCCCTTCAAAAAACAGTGCTAAGGGCAAGCTCATGGTCCGCGCGCCCCCCCTTCCCCCCGCCCCATGGCACCATTATTCCTCTCCTCCCTGAAAGGCAGCGGGGTGTACTTGAACTTGAAAGAGGACTATGATGGTTCACAAGGAGGCCTGCCATGAAGCCCTGCTCTGCACTTGCTCTGTACGACCCTGGGCAAGTCCCATTGTTTAGTCACCTGTAAAAAGGTGTCATTTTGCCCCAGACACCTACCAAAACTACCTTGGCACTCCTGGGAGGCCAAGGGCCTGCACGCTGGCAGACACTACGCATCCTTCACCGGAGGGCTACTAGCATCCTCTCCCAAGGCTGCCCTCGACCCTGCCAGCCTTATATTAAGCATGTCTTTTTATTTCAGTGTTTTGACCTTTGTGGCCTTGCTGACTCTAGAGGGGCTGCCCCTCCCCAGAGGTTAGCCAATTCCTAGAGATAGTAAATGACTCACTAGGGTGACTTTTGAATGCAAACCAACCAAATCCAGGTTCATATCCTTACCTCCACCTTTCTCAGGCTCTCCCACCCCTCCAACTATCCACCTGTCCTCACCACCCCAGGGCTGGGACCAGACAACTGGGGACAGCTCATGCCTCTGAGTCCGCTGAAATGATTGGGACCAGCCAGCCTTAAGCCTGTTCTCCCTGCCTCAGTGAAGTCAGGGTGAACCATCCCTCCCTGTGGAAGCCACAGCGAAGGCTTGTGCCTGCGGTTACCCCTTTCCCTAAGCCTTCTGACCAGCCCTGGGGCCTCCTTGTGTGGCCCTGCATGGCGTCACGTGCCCCTATTCTCGGGAACAAACTATCATTCCAATGGCAGTTCACGTCTAATCTGTTGGCCTCACCAAACCTGAATAAGAAGAAAACCTACAAACGTAGGTTTGTAGCCCTGTAAAGCAGGAGGCTGGGTGGGGGATGGAGGGAGGGTAGGAGTCCATGAGGAGGAGCCGCTCACCTCTTCCTTCTTTCGGGATTTGAGCACTGAGGCTTTTCCCCGGGAATACTGGGGAGACCCTCACTCAGTACGGGGAGCACACACTCTTCTGGTCTCTGCAGCTCCGCCCAACTCAGTGGCGGGACCAGAGCGTCTGTGTCCCTGCTCACGAGGTCTCATAGACCAGAGGTCCCCAACTTTTTTGGCCCCAGGGACAGGTTTCGTGGAAGACAATTTTTCCATGGACAGGGTGGGGGGGGGAGAGAAGGGGACACAGGAGGTGGAGCTCAGGTGGTAATGTGAGAAAAGCTTCGCTGGCTGACTGCCACTCACCTCCTGCTGTGCGGCCCAGTTCCTAACAGGCCATGGACCGGAACTGTCCATGGCCCAGGGGTTGGGGACCCCTGTCATAGGCCACTTAACCATGTCGGAATGTCGAGAAGGAAGTGGTCCTTGAATGCTTGATAGTGAACCCCAGATGTGCCCCGGAGAGCTGATCAGGATCCCCTACACATTGGACCAGAGGTCTCGGGGGCCTAAGGGTGGTGGGCACCAGAATTTCTGACCCTAATCTTCATACTTGGAGCCAAAGGCTGTGCTCTGGACCCTACACTTCCTTGGAAGGAGAGAGCATGGGAGCTCTGTGCCAGCCCAGGAGGGGACGGGCAGCCACTGCTCTTCTTCCAAGTACCTGCAGGATGTCCTCGGCCCCAAGGCTCCTGGGGCCTCTGCTCCAGGGGCTCTAAGTGAAGTGGATGGAGAGCTGGAGCAGGGGTTTCATTGATTTCACCAGTTCCCTGGGAAGAGGGAGTGGTGAGGATCCTGCGGAACTGGACCTTGCAGTTTGACCCTTGACCTGACCCTGGGCATGGCCTTCCTGGTGCCTGGAAGCTGAGGGGCAGCTGGTCTGGGAAGAGCTTGGACATGAGCTCCCTAAATAGGGGGCTGAGGCTGAGGCTGACTCATCCTCTCCTGGGTCCTTGCCGTGAAGTAACATCAACCCAAATGGCAATGTGGAACCGTAGTTCAGGGACAGAACTCATCTGGGTTTTGGGAATCTCCAGCTACATCCAAAGGCATCTGGTGCATCTTGAAGTGGCTTATCCTGGTTCCTCCGGGATGCCTCTCCAGATGTCAGCTTTGGGGGGCTTCCAGGACCTCACCCCTACCTCCACCTTGCTGTGCTTGGGCCAGGCACCCTTGGGGGTGGCCAATGCCCTCCTGGGTCCTCTATCAGACACAAGTGCCAGGCTCAGCCCTGGTGCCAAAGCGCATCCTTGGAGGGAAATAAACATGTTCTAATCAAAACAAAATACTTCCAAATGGGAGTTTCCTGTTGGAATTTCCTGGCAGCTCCCAAGGCAGTTGTGATTATGGAAACACTCACTGGCTTTTTTCTTCTCAAGGGGTGTGGAGGACAGACAATAATGATACTCTTAGCGTCCTCTTTCTGGGCAGAGCTGACAAGTGTGGTCACTGAGGAGGCAGCCCGAAATCACATGTACCCATAGGAGCTGCTGCCCCTGGCAACAAAGAGACGGAAACCCGCCTGCTCACTCACCCTGGCTAATGGGCTGCATTTCCTTCCTCTAGAACTCGGAGGAGCTGGGACTAAGGCCCCTCTATCTCTTCCCATGCCACGGGTGGCCAAGCCCTATGCATTACCCACTCAAAATCCTTCTGTGAGTCTCCACTGCCTCCTGGAAACAGCCCGACATCCTCAGCTCAGCAAGCAGGTCCCTTGGTGGCCCAACCCCTGCCTGCCTTGGCATCTCGGCTCCTGCCACCCCATCCACACCTCGTGCCCCAGATTTGCCATCCTGCTTTACACTGCGACATTTTCCCTGGGATAGCCTTTCCCTTGGTCTACTTACTGCATTAGTTTCCATGAGAGCCCCGCACACGGAGCGGCTTAAACAACAGACATCGTCTCACTGTTCTGGAGGCTGGCAGTCCGAGAGCAAGGGGTTGGCCAGGCCACGTTCCTTCCGCAGGCACCAGGAAGGATCTGATCCGTGCCTCTCCTGGTGCATTCACTGACACTCTGTGATGCTCCTTGTCACGCGGAAGCACTACCTCAGTCCCTGCCTCCGTGTTCACATGGAGTCTCCCCTGTGTGTGTCTGTGTCCAAATGTATCTTCTTTACAAAGACACCAGGCTCACCCTACTCATCTCATTTTAACTCGGTTCCTTCTGTAAGGAGCCTTTCTCCAGATAGAGTCACAATCTGAGGTACTGGGGTTAGGACTTCCATCTATGAATTTGTGGGCGGGGGGGTACAATTCAACCCATAACACTTTCCATTTAAGACTTTCCTCATCTCCCCTCTGCTGTTGGCTCTCTGCACCTGGGAGACTTGGCCAGGCCCCCTGTGTACCCTCACTGTTCCTGTACAAAAGACCATCAGAGGACCTAGAACTTGGCTTTGGACTATGTGCGTGTTTCTCTTACTTATGAGACTGGGAGCTCCCCAAAGACAGAGAAAGTGCCTTATTTCTCTACATCCTCGGGACCCAGAATGACGCCGAGCACACAGCAGGTGCTCAGTGTTGGTTTGCTGGATGACTGTGTGTGAGGCTCTGGGTGAAGGTGTGGGCAGGTTCGCAGCTGTCCTACCTGGCGGGCCCTGGTTAGTCTGCTCTGCCACCTGGTCTTTTCTTCTGTGGACCAATCCTACTTCCAACCCGGTTATCTGTGTAAAATATGAACCCAATTATGTTATTCTCCAGCATCAATGACTTACCATCCCCATGGAAGCAATGCTATACTCCCCATGTTGTAGCCATTTGTTAGCAAAAGTATTAAATAGATTATGATGCATCCAGTGAATGGAACCTTCTGCAGTCGATTATTGTGTGAAAACATGCCATTGACAGAAAAAAAAAATACTTTTAAGCCTGGGCTATATTCAAAATAGCGAAGAATCAACCACTCTGAACAGACCGATCAGACAGAGCATGGCCCAGACAGCTTCCGGCAACAACTAACTGGTGGGATAATCGACTCACCACTCCAGCATGAGCAGGAGGAAAGCCACAAGTCTGAATGCACGGTGTGTGGTAGGCAGAACTTGAAAACGGCCCAGCGACCTTCATCCCGGGTGTTCTTCCTGAGACTGGTATGTGATGTGATGAAAGAGAGACTGTCCAGGTGGGCCTAGTCTAATCACATGAGCCCTTTGAAGCCAAGGTTTGCCCTGCTGGTAGTAGAAGGAGGAGTCAGGAATTGGAGGCGCGAGAAGGATTTGACATGCTCTTGCTCGCTTTGAAGACGGAGGAGACCTGGGGCAAGAACTAGAGGGAGGTTTCTAGAAGCTGGGAGAGAACCCCTGCTACCAGCCAGTGGGGCAACAGAGGCCTAGGCCTGCTTCTGCTTCTGCTGCTGCTGCTGCAGCAGGGAGCCAATGCAGCCAGCGACCTGAGAGAGCCTGACAGGTCTCCCCGGCTTCTGGATCGGAGGCCGCCGACACCCTGACGCGGACGGCGAGACCGCGCAGAGAACCCTGGGAGCCCACCTGCCCTTTGGACCTGACAGAGCTATGCGATAAGGTGTGTGTGTGGTTTTAACCACCAAGTTTGTGGGAAACTGTGATGCAGCAACCAAGAACAAATACAAAGCGGGATAATCACTTAAAAAACAAAATGAGTTTAAAACTGAAGAAAACCTGCCCCCTCGTTTGTGGGGGTGCCTTTGGTGGTTCTTTTCCTACCTGCTCCTTCTTTAATGCACTTCCCGAGGGCCCCAGCCTTGGTTTCTTTCTAGGAACCAGGCTTCTCCAGGATCAAGGCCGGTAGATCTTTGGGTCTTGGTGAATGGATGTTTGAATAAACAAATTCAGCTTTCCAACCAAAATAGGTTTACCTTTCCAGGCATGGTCACTTATCCTAAAAGCACATATAAAAGGCTGGTACTGTTGTACCCAATTTACAGGCGTGGAAGTGGGGCCACTGAGTAGTTGGGTGCCGTGATCTGAGACCCCGCACCAAGCACACAGTCGCTCTGCTGTGGAACCCAGGTTTGTTGGTCATCTAGAGCAGCCAACGCATACTGCTCCTTTCTTCCAGCTTTGCCTACCAGCTTTTGTGGGTTTGGGTTCTGTGTCCCGCCCGGAGCCAGGAGCTGGGGAATCTGGGACAAATGGTTTGTCCTTGTCCCTGGGGGCCCCCAACTCAGTGCAGCCTAGCAAGTTCAGCTCTACTTCCCAGCCCCCCTCCCTGCCGTTGCTCCCAAAGCCACAGGCACGGATGCCTTTTATCTCTGTTAATACCTGCCCAGGACCCAGTTAGCTGTGCCCTGCAGAAGCCTGACTTTCCCTGGTATCTTCGCAGTACGGAATGGCCAGCTGTGTGCCAAGGGCCCGAGGGCCCTGTGCAGAGCTGGAGCGAGGGTGCAGCACTGAAGGCTGACTCGCCATCACTCCACGCCTGTGTTTATGACAGATTTTAAACAATTCTTAGGCTGCTGTCAACCCCCCACCAAAAGGCAGCTGCACCCCCCTCCTTCCTGAGCTGACATCCCTGTTTAGAGAGGGACATCCGGGTTTTTCTTTTTTCCTCTCTCTCCTTTAAAGTGAGACTGGAAAACAGCAGAGAGCTGCCCCAGCCCAGGGCCAGAGCAGGCCTTTTATCACCGAGAGGCCCCGCAAGAGCCCCTCGGAGAGTCCACTTCCTGTCCAGAGAGGAAGTGGCTAGGTCTTGACCTTGGACATACTCTCGTTTCCAATCATTTTCCAGCCTGGAATGCAGTGATTCAGTTTCCATTTATAAAGTGAAATGAGCGCTGGTTGAATGCTCTGCCAGAGGGCGGGGGTAGGAAGGAGGAAATGGGAGCCCCTTCCAAACAATTCTCTCCTGTTTAGCTTGGAGCTGGCTCTGCGGTGGAAGGATTTCCTTATGTTCAAGGTGTTAGCAGCCTCTCTCAGGAAGGGCCCTGCTTCATTCTCTTCTGCGCTGGAAAAAGAGTGCTGCAGTGCCGTGTGATTCAGTGGAGGCTTGACTATAACTGAAACTCGCGTTTCTGTAGCACCTCATGCTTTGCCAAGAACTGTCACCTGTCACACATATTATCTCACAGAGCCTCAGAACACCTCTAGGAGGGACGCTGGAAAAGCATTAATGTCCTCATGCAGCTTCCTTTGCAACGTATTTTAATTCTGAGAACTTCGGTGGGAATGGCCGGGGAGAGAGACAGTGGCTGTTCAGGGGACACAGCCCAGACAGAGTCAGGAGACCTGGTTTTTGTTTTTCCGGGGCCTCTGTTTCCCTGTGTGACTCTCTGGACTTTGGTTTACTCATCTGTGATGTGCAATAATGACACAGAAGTCACTGTGAGGGTGCAGCCTACCTGTGCGAGGAGATAGGATTAGTCGTTTGGTAACAGTCACTTTGTTGCATGAATAAATAGTTCTAAATGACTGTCCTCCTGGAACCCTGCAGGGAGGCCTTAGGAGCTGGGGAACAAGGACAGAGGGGACCACCCAACCCCAGAGCTTGGTTGACCAAGGGACTGATAGCTGAATGTACCCCTCAGGTAAAGTGGGGGTGCACAGGGGGCACACCAAGAGGGAGCAGGAGCCTGAAACCAGGTCCAGAAGTTTCTGCCCTGTCCTCCAGGACATGCCCCTTGAAGGGTGTGGATAATGGCACTGGGGAAGAGCTCTAGAGAATAAGGTAAGGTGGCCCAGTATTGAACAAGGGACACAGACCTGGGAAAAGCAGAGACCACTGGGCAGCAGGGTCACCCACAGAGGGGAATGAGCAACGAGGGAGAAAGAGGATTTGGAAGGGTGGGTTGCTGGTCCAGCTGAAGCCCGTGGTGTTAGGTAACTTCACCAACATTTCGTGGTGGAATCAGGCTTCAGAGATTTTTTGGCAGCTCTCAAAGTCTCCTCTCTGGGCCCCTGTCCCCAAGCATGCTGATGTGAGAATGACATGATGTGAGATAAGATGTGCTTCTCAAGTGCATATTCAGTCCTGGAGGGTGGGCGACTGGAGTGGCACTGTGGGCCCTCTTTTGTGGCCCCTTGCACCCTGCCACCAGTTCCATTTTTGGAAAAGGCCAGCCCAGCAGGAACATGGGATTCTGGGTCTTTTTGATGACTGCCGCACCAGCACCGGAGACCAGGTGGGAGGCCCCGGGCAGCCAGAAGAATTGAATTCAAGGCTCAGGGCTTTTTCTGGCCTCTCTCCAACACTTAGGCGACTGGGCTGCCCCACCCTGATCTTTCCTCCTCTTTTCTCATGAGACCTGCAGTTCAGAGCAGAGAAAGGGTCATCGGTGAGCTGACAGCTGGGCAGAGGATGTGTATTCATAGGTCCAGGGGCCATCACCAGGGTCCAAGTTCACCAGCCAGCAACCTCCTTCTCCAAAGGAGGAGCGTGCCAACCAGCTGGGCATGTTGCAAGGAATCCATTGGTGAATTTTTTCTTTGTATTATCTATCTATCCATCCATCCTTCTTTCCATCTACCTATCTATTTATCTATCATCCATCTACATTATTTATCATCTACTTATCTATTTATCTATCATCCATCTCTACCTATCATCTATCTGTCTATCATCTAGCTATATCATCTATCATCTGTCTATATCTACCTCTCATCTCTCATCTCTCTCTCTCTCTCTCTCGGAACTGAACTTCTGCTCTCCGAGTGTATCCCTCTCCACCATTACTAAATGTTGCCAAATCATTCTCCAGGCGGGTGGTGTGCATTTACTGCAGCATGAACAAGCTTCCCTGGCCCCATGGCATCACCAACACTTGTCAAACTAATGAGCATGAAACAGGACACTCTCCCATTTCACTTGGACGTCACTTGACGGAGTCCCCTTTCTGTGCACCTCTCCTGTCCATGCTGGGTACAGGCTGTGCCACGGTGGTACTGTGTTGATGTGCTGAATGGGTGTTTATTCCCAGACTTGATGGAGTGTTTCCCTATGCTGGACCCTCCCTTATGTTCTTTTCACAAATGATCTCACTTATGACTCACAATAACCTAAAAGAGGGAGGCAGAAATGATTATCTCCATCTTACGGATTTATCTCTTATTGCATATTCATTCAGCAAAATATCGAGTGACTACCCTGGGCCAGCCACAAATGGAGTTGATCCTCAGCTTCCTGAAAGAGGAGGCATCTGGTGGCCTTTCAGTGTTGTTGGCTGCCCAGATCAGTTGCCCCTTCCTGAGCACAGCCCCATTTCCCACTAGGGGTTATTCTACCTGCAGGTGTGGTCTTGATGGAAAGATAAATTCAGATAATAGCCTTCCAACCATGAAGTATATCGGCTGGACCTTCCCTGTCCTGTTCCAGTACAGCATGGAGCAGAGAAATAGGCACTGTCTCCCAGGGACTCTGAGCTGGAGTAGCTCCTGAGAGAGGGGTGGGGGCAAAAAGGATTGTTGCAGGTCATGGGGTGGCCCTGGTGGGCCAGCCCTAATCAGACTCCACCGTGGGTGAGGGAGCTGTGTATGTCCTGCCTCCTACTTTCTTGGCTCATTCCCCAGTCACCTGTCCTTTGTGTGACACTCTGGATTTCCTCCTAACAGAGTTCCTTTTATTACCCAGAGTTGGACTCTGGGACTCATAATAGGATCTGGAGGTTCCAACCAGGTTCCATGTGGGACCCATGAGAAACCAGAGGGAACCCTCATCCATGGCCTGCCCTCCTCCTGGATCTGTGTGCCACCCTGGGACTGAGACGCTCTACTGCCATGACTTTTCCTGGGGGTGGGATTATTGGGGAAGTTCTGTAATATCCCATCCTCCGTGTATGCAACCCCATGTAGCTGCCACCTGGGATCCTGGGCACCTGGGCCGAGGGAGTAATCTGCTCCTTTGAGAAGGACCCAATCCCTGATCATGGTAGATGCAGGCCCTGCCCTGACTCAAGGCATGACCTTTCAACTGGTGAAGGCGTCATCCTTTCATGGAGTCATGCCAATGATCTGCTGAACCCAGAGAAGTTTTTTCTGGGGCAAATAGCTTTTCACTGGAATTCCCAAAGTCTATATAGTTTTCCCCCAGGATAGAAAATCATCCTGTAGGTCTGAGGCCCCAGGAAGCCCCTCACCTCTGCTCTGTGCTCCCTGCACAGTGTTGTCCGGGATTCCACAACCACCCCTCTTTCTGAACCTAATTGGGGGCTCCCTGAGGAGAAATCCATTTGTGTCCCTTTCTCTCTCTACAGTGCCAGGCATGGGTCCTGGCACAGAGATTTCCAGCTGAATGAGTGGTGCTCCCTACTCTTGAGACACAGAGGATCAAATTTAACCTGGAGGTGCCTTGTCCCCACAGGGGGTAGTAGTTGGAAAAACTCTTGGTTGCATGTACATTTGCTGAGTATTCCTAAATGCTGGCATTATGCTGGGTGCCGGGGATACAGTATCAAAAATCATACAGTCTTTGACCTTGAGGAGCTCGCAGTCTCACAGGAGAGGCAAATGGAGAAACAATTTCAATGGAGTAAAAGCTGCTATGGAGGTATCAGGACCAGGTTTCAGAGACCAATGCCTCTCTTTGCAGATAAAGAAACTGAGGCCAAGAGAGGGTAAGGTCCAATGGCAGGGCCAGGGCTCAAGTTCAAACATATGTAGGCCCAAGGCGGCAGAGTTCTACCCACCACTCTCTGTTCTTCCTGATGCTACTGATAATTATGTAATGAATTAAAATATGTATTAAGTGCTATGATGAGTTTGGCCCTGTGCCTTGTGCTTTGTGGGATGCAGAGGGAAGCCAGGTGCATGCAGACCCTGGCCGAGGTGTATAGCCTGGTGGGAGGACAGACATGCTGGACAGAACTTCCTGAATGACGAATGTGGTTAGGAGGCGATCAGGGTGCAGGGAAGGGGGAGTCTCAGACACAGCCTGCAGGGCTTCTCCATTCATTCACTCATTCATTTCATTCCTTCAACAAGTATTTAGAGTCTAGCCTGTGCCAGGCATTTTCTCAGTCCTTCCCAGCACACCTGTCTCCCAGGGTTGCACACATCTCAGCTGAAAGCAAGAAAAAATTCCCAGTACCAGAGGGAGCTTGCATGAACAAGAGCAATGGATTCTGAAATGGAGAAATTATCAGGGCTTTGCAACAGGAGTCTGATCGTGCGTCTTCACACCTTCTGTCGCCAGCTGAACATTCTATCCTGGGCTCCAGATTAGCAGTCTCCTGCGTTCCTGTCGTGTTAGGAACACAGGGTGGCTGCTTTGAGATTTGGTGTGATTGGGAATGACATTGAGACAACAGGGATACGAGAGAAGCGAGCTTGGTGCCATCTGCCCAAAAACCCATCTCAGTCTCCATTCTGCATGTCCTCCGTGATCTCGCCTTTAGTAACCAGGCCCTGCAGGTGCTGTCCCTCCCTGTCTCCTTGCCCGCTCCACCTGTCTCGGTGATAAGCTCAGAGGATTCATTATGGAATAGACCCTCCTCCCTGCCCTCAAGTGACTCCCAGCCTCGCAGAGGAGACCAACGAGAAAATGGCTCTTGGCAACCCGGTAGGAACAGCTATGGAACGGATGAGAAATCCCGAGAACACAACTCCCTCCCCTCTGGAGTTTCAGCACAGGCTCCTGGAGCAAGGACGGCCAGATAGGAGAGTGTCAGGCTGAGAAGGGAGACATTTTCTAGAAAGGAACAGATTGTGCCCAGGCAAAACCTCGGTACGGGAGGATGGTGACCAGGGCTGAGGTGGGTTGGGGGACCATGATGGTGGCAGATGGAGAGGGACCTTCACAAGGAAGGATGCTTCCTCACAGAGCACGGGCCACACGCCCTCTGGGCCAGGCCTGGGGGCGTTCTTGCCTGTGTTTGGCAGGACAGGAAACCGAGTGTCCCAGCAGCCCAGAGCAGAGCCAGGATCTCGGGGCCCGTGGTGGTGGGCTTGGTGTTCCTTCTGAGCTTACTGACGCTCCCTGGGGTGTCTAGACAGGGTCCTCTGGCCTCTGTCTACCTGGTGGGGCCCAGACACATGTCGGGTGCAGGATGCTTGCCTTCCCCCCTGCCCCCACCAGGCTCACGGCCCCTGGGCGCCCCTCCTCCCGGGCCGTCCTGTGGCCACCCGAGGGCGCGGGAGCCGGTCACGCTTCCCCGCTGCGCACGCGTGTGTTTACGTTTCCTCCCCAGACGGCCCCGCGGCTTCCAGAGCATTTATCAGGGCCTGTGTATGTTTTCCTTGTGTGGGATTTGAAATGATTTCTTTAAACAAGATCTAAACTGGGATTGATTTCCTCTCTTTATGTAGAGCGGTTTGTTTTGTAATATGGTTCTTTTAACAGTCTAAATTGTGGGAACTCGGGAGGAAAAAAGAGAATTTGCTGACTTCATATAAATACAAATTACTTTATCTCTCTTTGAAGACTCCCATGTCTTCTCCTTGGAAAGGCTGGAGCCAGATTCTTTGGGGGTCCTTTCCTTGTCAGAGTTGTTATGACGAGGGTGATACACTCGCCGCGAGACTTCCATTCTGCGGCTGGGAATTAAAAACAACCCTGGCCTTTGTACGGTGCTTTGTACTTTTATTCAAATCCATATCCCTTACTCTGATCTTTGCAACATAAAATTCTCCTTAAATACGATGCTCATAACAGCTCCAGGAGATGAAGGCGTCGATAGAGGAGGAAACAGCTGCCCGTCTGACTGTGCTCCTGACCTGGGAGGTACTGGATCCCTGGCTGAGTTGCTTAATCATACATGTGTTGACTCCATAAATATCTTTCAGTACCCACGACGTGGCAGGCTCTGAGCTGGAAACAACCCTGAAAATGAGCTATCACACTTTTCCCATTGGCTGTTTGAATCTTCCAGCCCCCAGCAACTGGCAGGCTATAGTTTCTCTGCTTGTGCTTGCATGCCCCTGGTGACAGGGCGCTCATCATCTATAAGGCCGGCCCTGCCCACTATGCATGGCTCAGATTGTTGGAATCTTCCCTTACACTGAGCTGAAGCTATCTCCCTGTGTATTTCTCCCATGATGCCTCTGGTCGCCCACAGCATATTGTAGCACACCTTCGCCTCCTCCTCTCTTCTCTGGAACTGTCTTTGCTCTGCACGGTGCTGACCTCTGGCTTTTTTTTTATCACATGTCAGACCTGGCCAGCTTGTTACAGGGCAAGGCCATCTCGTCCCTTATTCTGGGTCTTATAAATGGAGCAACACGTCACTCGCTTGTCTTGGCTCACTCGGAGTCACGTCATTCCTGCTGAATGACATCGGCCTCATGCTGACAAAAACCTGTCTTCCTTCTCCCTGCATCTTCCACGTGGGTCCTTAGACTGGGCTCGGGAGGTGGATTTCACACTTATGGCCGCTCTGTTGAACCCCACAACGTGAGGCCCCGCACCCAGCCTCCACAGAGCCTGGGCACCCTCACTTCATTGTCACTCAAGGTTACCTTTCTCTCACATATTGGGCCAGCCCACCGCCCACTTCCTTGCCAAGCACTAATTAAATAGTTACGGAGCACTGAGCCCAGGAGAGGCCCTCTGGTTGGCTTGCTCTGGTTCATTAGCAAATGAACCTTGCATCCTTGCTATTATCCAACTTGTCCAGAAGGAGAACATGACCTACTTTGTGGGGTTCATTTCATCTCCTGGATCTCACTGATATCCCAGGCCAGGGAGACTGTTAAGAAGGGAATGGCATTTAAAATAACTTATTTTTAAAGCTCACAGGACGGTTCCCAGGGCACAGTGCTTTCCTGCTGTCTCTTCAGGTGCTCTGTGTACTTATCTATTCGACAGAGGATTAGGGTACGGATTTTTGGGGGGTTTTTTTTTGGTCAATGGTTGCACAGGGATGCGCAAAGGAGAATCATGAAAGAAATTAGGGAAGTCGGTCACAGGCAGAGACAGAGGGTCCTGAAAGCTGCACGAAGGGGTCTGCAGTGTGTCGGCAGGTCTGTCTAATTTGGAACAGACATAAGATACAATCTCAACCCTTTGTTGATTTTGGATCCTCTCCCTTTCCCTCTCCCTCACTTTTATAAGGTTTCCAAATAAAGGCCTAACAAGTTGTGAAGCTGAAAGCCTTGATTTCCAGGTTGGGTATTCTGTGGCACTAAACGCTTCTGGGTAGAGGAACCACATAATTTATCTCACAAACTATAATTCCTGAGAATGAGGAGTGGTGCTATTAATAATTATTCCAGGACATTAGAGGTAACCTAGGAGTTCTCTGGACAAATTCCATTGAGTCGCACTCAGCATTCCTCCCAGACACTCTGGGATACCCAAGTCTCTGACTCGATGCAGAGGGGGATCACGTTTCACTCTGACCCTGCGTGGGGTGGAGAGTGGGGGCTGCAGGTTTGGCCAAGAGGCCAAGTGTTCTGGGTTTGCTGAAGCCCTGCCACACGGCTCCCTTGGCGTTCTCCTCTCACCAGCAGGGTTGTGCGCTTCAAGGCCAAGTCGTTCAGACGGCTCCGGTGCCTTCACACTCAGCTCGCTGAGACCATCCTTGGACAAACTTCTTGCTGTTGAGTGAGCTCTCCCTGCGGACGGCGCCTCGCTTTGAACTCAGATGCCTGTTTATTTTTGGACTGGAAACGAGAAACTTAGAATTCCCCAGGCTGCAGGCTCGGAGCCCTCTGTGCAGTGATAACCTGTGGAAATGGGAGGATGACAGACTGGGGAGATGCCCCTGAGGGGGAACCACACAGATCATTTCATCCACAGGGCTCACGTGACAGAGGGGCAAACCCGGGTTCAAAGAGAAGGGAGGGTCTGGCTCAAGGTCAGCCAGTGTTTTCTCCCTGTGCCATTCTCAAGACCATGAGTCTGCCTGGTGTCTGTAGCAAATAAAGCAGTGCAACGTGACTAAAAATCCATTTCATTTCATGCAGCCTTGAGTCACTCACGATTCTGCGAATGTCCGAGGCTCTGCAGACCCTCACAAAATCTCCATTGTCAAGTCCAGAGGTGAGTTCGAGCCCATGCATTTGGAAGCAAAGTGAGGACCAGAAGGGTCGATGCTGGCTGTCCAACGAAGTCGGAGAACGGTCTCATGGACCCCGGAGATCAGCAGTGTCGCCCCTTGGGATGTTCTGTGTCGGACACCTCGTCTGTCCCGTCTGCAGTGCTCAGCTGCCTCCTCCTGGGAGTGTGGTCTGTGGGTGGCTTTTCCGGGCAGGGACCCTTCAAAAAAGACCTCATTTCTATATCCTCCTCATGCCGAGAGGTGCCATGGTACGTGGGAAAGATGGACTTTGACCTCAGAGAGATTGGGTTTGAAACCTGCTTCTTTGATCTTGGCCAACTTACCATACTTGGGACTTTGTCTCCCCAACTCACAAACCATCACGTCAATAATTCCCATCTAGGTTAGTTGTATTACGTGGCGTGATGTGTGTCTGAATGTCGAAGGCACAGTCGCTGCTTCATTAGGTTACTGTTACTGTCACTCTAATAGAGCGTTTCTGAGCTTCGGCACCAATCGCATCTTTGTTGCAGGGGTTGTCCTGTGTTCTGTGGGATGGTTAGCAGCATCCTTGCCGCCTACCCGTTAGATGCCAGGAGGACACCCCCCGAAACCGTGACATGAACACTGTCTCCAGATGTTGCCAAATGGCCTCTAAACATTTGCTTTTACTCTAGAACCTTGTGTTCAGTTGTCTGGAGACAGAATAACAAATTGGCAAGTAATGAGAAGGCAGGGACAAGGGAGGCAAAGGGACATGAAGACATTTACTTTGGGGAACTTTCGGAGGAAGCCAGGGTGGCCACCTCAGAGCTGAGGAGGTGCTGCAAAGCAGGAGGTCTGACCACAGGGACCTGTCATTTCAAAAGGGCACGGTTGTGTTTTGTGCAGGCCCAAGGGCGAGACACCTTACAGCACGAATTGGCTGCCTCTTATGGAGGGTGGTCTTCGTGTCCCTGGAAGGTGTCAGGTGAGGACTCTGGCAGAGTCTCTACACAACCATAACAACCACCGCAGCCCACCTTTGTTAGGTGCCACTGTGTGCTGTGTGCACTTTCCATAAATCGATTCACCTAATCCTCCCAACAGCCCTTTCAGGTAAGCACTATGTTTACTCCCACTTTACAGGTGGGAAAATTGAGGCCCAGAGGCCCGTTAAATCGCTCAAGGTCGAACCAGGCAGTGTGGCTGCCGAGTCTGGGCTCCTACAGCCCATGGAGAGTTTGAGCAAGAAAATCTCCAAGATTTTTCCAGGCCCTGAGACTCTGAGCTTTTAGGGAGTTCCCTGCTGGGAACCATCCTCAAGTAACTTACTTCTGGTGGCCTTTAGGTCACGCTCCACCTAAGGCCACGGAGACAAGACACTGCTGACTCACTCTTCCCCAGCTGTGCAGGCTGGGAACAGGGCCAGGCCGCGCGTCCCGCCCTGGGGGCAGATGCCGGCTGCTGCGGTTTGGCGGCTGGTCAGCAGCTGGGATGAGGCCTCAGGGGCTGGCCGGTGGGGATGGCAGTGTGTCTGCAGTGATCCAGGCTCTGGGACCCTTCGCGGGTGGGTGGCTCAGGGGACAGGAAAGCAGTGTAATCCAGCGGGCAACAAGACGAAAGTGTGGAGTAGAAAAGCTCTACCCAGACTTCGCTCAGCACGAGGGTTGTGTGCAGCTGATTCGCGTCCACTTTGGTGACTCTCCTTTGGGGCTCTGTGGGGGCTGCTGGCATGCCTCTCCAGCATCATTCATTCCGTCAACATTACTGAACACTTCAGTGCCGGAGGGGGGGAAGAAGTTTATTCTCTGCCGGGGGCATGTCCCTAGCCCAGTGCTTCTCCAAGGGGTTCTGGGTGGCAGAGCCCAGCAGCAAGTGTGGGGGCACCAGGGGTCCTCCCGCTGCCCCGAGGGATGACGGGATCAGTATGGAGGCACATGGGTGTCCCCTGGGAAGCTCTGCTCCAAATCACCAAACCAATGACGTCATTTTCCTCTTTGCTGAGAGGCCAAAAAGAGGCTCTTTGGGATCTCACCCTCCACCTGCCTCCTCCAGGACCTCCTGGGGCTGTCAATTGCTGGGGTCATCCCCTGCCCGGAACAACAGTTCCTGAGCCCAGTTCCTTGCCTGCCCAACTCTTCCGAGTCCACAGAGGTGCACTTTAGGTGTCCCTCCTTCCCAGAATCCTTCACTGCCCCTCCCTCCCCCAAGTCCGGCTCTGGTGACTCTCCCATCAGAGCACGTACCATGCAGTCCTGTGATTCCCGCCGGACTGGCCCGTGTCCCTGAGGACAGGGCTGCTCCATGTCTCTGGGGCCCCAGCCCCTGCAGAGCAGCTGGATGGAACCACAGGCTCCACTGTGCACACTTCCTCACAGCCGCGCAGCACCTCGAGTGTGCAATGTACTGCACACTCATTGGACATCTGAGTTCCACAGGATTCTAGGTGTGCTACTGTTTCTATTTTAAAAGTGAGGATCACATGGTCCCAGAGAGGAAAGTGGCTTTGGTTTTGATAAGGAAACTGACTTGACCAGGGTCACACAGACCTGGGCCTGGGCCCAAGGTCACACATGCTTTTTGGTTCTGTCACTGAGCTGGGTGGCCCTTGGCTAGGCAGAAGTCGGGAGATGGAGGAAGAGGACATCAAGCAGTTGCCATGGAAATGAGAATCAGCTTTAGGGCTTCTTTACCACTTGGGGAAGCAATTGTGGGGAGCTGTCCCTCCCCAGGTGAGTTCTGGGAGGGGCGGGGCTTCCCCTGGGCAGCCTCACTGGGCAGCCGCTATTCGAAGCCTGAAGCAGGCAGTTCGTAACTTCTAGGCACTTCCCACCGGCTTTAGAATTTTGTAATTTTGTATTTCAATGCCTCACGCCCAAGTTCTCCCAGGTCCACCAACTTCTGTTTGTCTTTCCCCTTCACCTCTGAGTCCTCTTTGATCAGCTTCTTCTCTTGGCCTGGAACCTTTTCCCTCCATTTTCCACTTTATTGCCCAGTTTAGATGCTCCTGGCTCCAGGAAGCCTTCTCCACCTCTCCCCATCACCTCCGGAGTAGGTACTTTGTAAACCCTCCTCTGACAGACACACTTTTGCTTTATTACCCCAGGACACAAGTCTGAGTGGGCTCCCTCCACTAGATGGCATCCCCTGAAACCCAGTCATGCTGATACTGATTTCTGTATGTCCACTTGGTATCTGTTGTATAGCGGGTGCTCGACTGGGAAATGAATGAATGAATGAATGAATGAATGAATGAAAAGACTGGACTGAGTTCATCTCGCCTTTTTTAACACACACAGAAAGAAAACAGTGCTTGAGCCCTGATCTCAGGACGTGGGGTTTCTCTGTAACACGCATAAACCAACCATTCTGCCAGGGAGACCCGCCAGCTGCCTATCACCTTTGGTTTCTGGAAAGGAAGCCCAGCTCAGCTGTCCCAAGGGCCCGAGTTACCTACCCCCCGCCCCCCCCCCACCCCCCAGTCACTTTCTCATTGTGCTAGAGAGACACAGCCGCTGTCCGACCATTTGGGTGGCCTGGCCACACGGCCAAGTTCTGGGAGCCATCTCTATGACTGCATGACATCATTCCCAAATGATTTCCGTCTTCTCGATGTCGGCAGGCCTTGCAGGCGTGGTCTCTTTGTGAGACAGGTGTTGCAGTCACCTCCCTTGTGCAGAGGGGAAGTGGTCATAGTCAGGAGAGTGAAGATGAGAGTGCATCCGGGTCTCAGGGCTCCAACCAGCCTAGTTACAGCTCTCAAAGCCAGCCTCGACCTGCTGCAGTTGAGGGCTTCAGAGCCCCGAAGATCTTTCTTTATCTTTTCCATCTAGCTATGGCCTAGATTTGCATCTGCCTTTTCAAATGTCTTTTAAAAAATATTTAAAACTCAGAAAGCTCCTGAGGTTCCTGATGCGAGTTTGTCACGTCTTTCCCCCATTCTCTCCTAACTGGATGACTTGGGACAATTTGAAGTCTCTCCTAGGTGAAGCTGCAGTGGTATGGGTTTGGTACCAACGGGGCTTGCTGGTGGGATAAAAGCCCTAGGACTGGCTTCTGGTTTCCCTCAGACCCCGTGTGCATCTTCTAGGGAGGGTTTTGAGGAGGATATGGAAGTCTCCTCTCTTTTGGAGTGGGACACTTAGAAGAGAGAAGGTGGACAAAATCTTGACACCAGAGAAAGAAGCCAGCCAAACCCCGTTGCTCCTATAACTAAGGAAGAATTCTGTGAGAGTTCATGGTTCCCAAGCTTGTCTGATGCAGAAGCCTGCCTCATCAGAACTTTTCTGGGAGGAAACCTGACAGGTCTACATTTTAACGTAAGAGCCTTCTTCTTCCTTCCCCCAATTTTTATCATCGAGTAAGACCCAGAGGGTAAAAATAGCTTGAATTGGAGACTCGACTCATAGCTCCTTCCTTCATCTTGAACTCAAGAGATCCTTCAGGAATCTATGCTAATGATTTGATAAGACTCAAAGGTCAAGAACCCAGTATTGCAAGAGAAGGCTTCAAAAACGCTGAAGATTTTTCACTCTTAATTTTAACATTATTTATTATTTTACAAACACTTTATAGCACTTACTATGAGCCAGACACTATGCTTTACAAATATTTGCTCATTTAACGTTCACAAAACCGGGCAGACGCCCAGTGATGTTAACTCACTTGCCCAAGGTCACACAGTTAGAAGTCGAGCAGCCGGGGCAGACGTGGGCTGTCTGGCTCCAGAGCGTTTGATCTAAACCACTAAGCTATATGTGTTTAAAAAAAATCTCTTTTCATTTGGCCACAGAGCAAACGCTCTCTTCATAATCATTGTAAAGTAAACGATACGTCTGCGTGGTTTCAAGTGCTTCGCCGGTGGGGTCCAAGTTAGCGGTGCTGTTATTGTGTGTGGAGCCCAATCTGACTTTTCCATTTGATGGAAAAACATGCCTATTGTTATGGCAATCCCAAATGCTGTGTGAAAGCTTTAAAGAACAGATTCCAGTCCCTTTGTTTCTCACCCCAAATGTTGAAACGAACCTAAGAGCTCTGCTGATTCCTGACAGTTTTAAGTCTCCCTGTTTCAAATATTTCAGACAGCTTGGGAGCAAACAGATGATATTCTACTTCTTTCTCTTGCATAGTTTATTTTTAAAGCATGCATCTGGCTGCTTTTTTGTTCCCCCGAAGGAGGGGGGGAATGGATCCCCAGAAGGCGGGGTGTTGGACGGAAAATTTCTCCTTGAAGGCAGCTCCATCATTTGGGTCTTGTCTCTTAGTGGGTCTTGCCCTTAACCTCAATCTCAGAGCTTGAAGGAACCTCTGACCGGCTGGGTCTCTTGCACATAGACAGGAAAGATGTTGGTTATTTGCCTGTGTTCACCCTCCCCGAGAAGCAGATCTGACTGTGACAGGCCAGGTCACATAGAGGACCTTTTTCTGGCCGAGAGAGCCTGTTGTCACAAAGCTACCAGCATTACCGAGCATTCGCTATGTGTCAGACCATGGGCTAAGCATGATGAAACCATACTGTGAAGTAGCCATTATTATCGCCCATTTTCAACATTGGAGACTGAGGCCCAGGGGATCTAAGTATTCTCCACACCCGAGGTCATGCTACTTGTGAGAGCAGAGATTGGAGACTGGGTTTGACACTAACGCCGCTGCTCACTGCACTCCTCCACTGAGCGAAGATTCACCCTGACCCTCACGCCTAATGCAGCACCCTGCATAGTCTCTGTAGAGCAAGCGAACGGCAAATTCATGAGGACAAAGCGGCTGGGAGAGACCATGGTTGGTCTTAGAACTTACGTCTTGATCATAGGTGTGGCTTCATGGTTTTCTTGCAGGAGCCTGAGGGAAGTGAAAAAGCACAAGGTGTGAAATTCAAATTGTCTTTTGGGATTACATGTATGTACTCTTTCCATAATGGCTTTAATCAAAGAAGATCATATGACCCAAAACAGGTGGTTGACGTAACCCAGGGGATTTTTAGTGATACTACAGCACAGACTGGCTCTCACCATTTCCTCTTCTCTCTGGGCAGAAAGCTAGACATTTCCTGACTCCCTTGCAGCTAGGCAGTGCCACAGGATAGAGCTGTAGCCAATGGAATGTGAGTGTTCCTTCTAGCTGTGGTCGTTAAAACAAAGCGAAATGAAATAGAAGTCCTGCACACACTATTGTGCTTTTCCCCTAAGCTGGTCCTAAAGGCTCAGTGTTGACAGTGAGTCGAAATTGGAAGGAGCCTGTGTTCCTGAGTCACTCTCTGGAGAAGAGATGTGTGCTCATCAAGATCTTAAAGACAGAGACTGTGTCCTGATCATCTCTGTACCCCAGGGCTTGTACAATGCCTGGTACAGAGTGGGTTAAACGTTTAGTGAATGGTGAATGAACTGTATAGGGATCATAGAAAGGATCATCACATCTGTATTATATTTTATCCTTACAACTATGTAAGAGCAATACTACTATGCTTTTTTATAGCCCTGGCAACCAAGACTTAGAGAATAAAGTGAGTTGAATAGCTAATAAATGCTGGACTTGTTCTCCTGAGCATGGACTGTGGCTGAGAGGTCAAAGCTGGTACGGAGTTTAATCCATCACTAGCAACAAGGCAGGATGAGGCTTTGGGCCTGGGATTTAGCTATAAATTAATCAATAGAGATAGTGACCCTATAAGCAGTGGCGCCCAAGATTTTGTCCTTTTAAAACCTCCAAGCACCTCAGAATCACCTGGGGATTTAAAAAGCGGAGTTACTAGACCCCTGGAGATTCTCTTTTAGAAGGTCTAAAGTGAGGCTCTAGAATCTGCATTTCTAAAAAAGGCCTTCAAAGAATTCTATATGTAGCCAGATCTAGTATCCAAACTGTGGGTAGGAAAGGGGTGTCCCTAGCAACTAGAGGAAGTTTCACGCCCCAGCCCTGCCAGCTGTTAGGGTAGAGCCTTCGCCATTGACTCGACCTTGCTGAGCCTCAGTTTCTGCATCCATAATTTGGGGATCACAACTCCATCCTTGCTGGGTGGTTGAGAGCATGTTAAAGCCCCTGGCAGCAGGGGGCCTGTCCTCTCTGAGGGTCCCTGGGGCCCAGCCAGAGCATTCCAACCCTGGGGCATTCTGGCATCATGAGGCTCCTCCTTTTGGAGGTCTCTACTCAGCTTCAACCTTCTTAGCTGTAAAATGGGGATAATAATACATAAACCAAGTGTCACCCTGCCCCTGGGTGTCTTCAACAAGCACAGCCTGCTGGGGCCCCTGTTTTCTAAGATTCAAATAATGCTAGCTGTAGACTTTTTGTAGCTGCCCTTTGTCAGACAGAGAAAGCTCCTTTCTATTTGTAGTTTGCTAGAAAGGAGAGAGATATACATCCCAATGTTCTTCATCTATTCACCTGTTGATAGACACTTAGGTTGTTTCTATGTCTCAGCTATTGTGAATAATACTACAATAAACATGGGGTGCAGTTATCTCTTCGAGATCCTGATTTTATGTCCTTTGGCTATATACTCAGGACTGGGGTTCTTGGATCATAGGGTAGTTCTAGTTTTAATTTTTGAGGAACCTCCTTACTGTTTTCCATAATGTCCTGGCCAATCTTCTTTTCTCAGAAAACTCCTGCCTGTGGGGCCCTCCCAGGTTACCTGGGAGATTCTCAGGGATTTTCAGTTTTCTCTGTTTCCAAACCATTTCCATGTGCAACAATTCCCTAAAGGTGCCCCCCTTCAAGGGGGCATATCTGAGTCTCCAGGGGGTGACAGAACAGCCTAGAGCTTTACCGTCTGAAAAACCACCCCCTATCCTGAAGGGCAGCCTCCCTCCTGTGCCGAGAGAGAACCTCTGATTTAGTTAAGGAACGCTCGTTTTCTAGGTAGTGAAATACGGGCCTAGAGCAAGAGAGAGGCCAGCCGAGAGATTACAACTGAGACCTCAGCTAGGGATTTGGGATCCAGATTTGTTGGCTCTTCAATAATAAATGACCATAATTAACATTTATTGAGCACTTAGTCTAGTCTATGACATTCTGCTAATCTCGTTACGTGGATAAACTAATTTATTTTTCACACTCACCATCGGACCATGGCGTGCTGTAAGAATTTTTCAAACATGCAATACCTGATGACTTAGTCAGGGGCACTAACCTCTCTTAGGTTATCAAATAAAAAATGACCCAGCCAACACAACAATAACTATGGGGTATGAATGCCCGATCTGGAACCATAATTACATAGGTCATATAATAGAGCTGTACCTTATTGGTCACGTCTCATAATAAGGTTACATCTGATTGGTTAATTCTTGGCCCCAGAAATCCTTTTATACAAGTATAGGCACCTGATTTTTTTTAAAAAAGTCACTTTGGAGCAAAAAAAGGTAGGTAATTCCTATTATTTTTGTAAATCAATCAAAATTATAGCTATTTTTTTGCAAATTAATAAAAATATACACTTTTGGTGTGCTGCAGAATTTCAGTCATTCGTTCACGTGTGCCCTGAGACGGACAAGTTTGAAAACTGCTGCCATAGGAGAGAAATAGTACTGCCATAGAGCTCAATACACAGATGGGGAAACTGAGGCACGAGGAGGTTTAGTGACTTGTGGAAGCTCACACAACTAGGGCACGGGGAAGCCAGGAAGCTGCTCTGGGTGCCCTGAGCAAGGGGCCTGTGTGCTCACCCACGTGGCTTTCCTGCTTTTCTGGCTGTCCCCCCATCTCTCAGCATCAGGACCCCTCTGCAGCCTGAACGAGTGGACTTTGGCCTGTCATCTTCCTTTTAGTGGCACCTGCTCAGGCAGTGGGGTTCCTCAGTGTTAGTGACTCTGGCCAGGGTGTCTCAGTGCTTGTACAGAGCAATCCTGAGGCGCCAAGCCCCCGGCCTGTGTCCTGTCCCCACCGAGGAAGGGCCCTGCCTGGGCCTGGCCTCCCATCCTGCTGACCTGGCCGCCTTCCAAAGCCCACATCCTCTGAAGGTCTCGACACCAGGAGCCCTTCCCAGCGCAGGCAGCACCCGGCTGAGGGGTAACCCGGGGCATGAGTGACAATGCATCTAAAATTACCCCAGCTGAAGGCGGTGCTGCACCCTCCACCCTTCCTGCATTCCTCCCCGAGGCTGGCCCAGCGGCCTTCCCAGAGAGAGGCCTCTCTGGATCTGGGTGGTTTATGTTGAGGCCTGTGCTCCCAGCTGCTGGGCTCCCCCTAGGCTGGAGTGCCGGGTGGGCTCCCTGGAAATGCGGCCAATGTGAAGCAGGGTTGCCACGGGGGTCGGGTGCTCTACCCCTGTGTCTCCTTGCAAACTGTGGAGGGCCTCTGTTTCCTCTCCTGGGATCACATTTGCTTGGCTAACTCCTATTTATTTCATAGGTGTTCTTTGCCTAGATGCCTCTTCCTCCAGGAAGCCTTCCCGGCATACTTCCTGCATCCATCTGGGTTGCATGCCTTTTCCCAACCAAAACTCACCCCTCACCAACCCCAGGACTTTTCTGACCAGTCAGTATCTGCTTGTCCATGAATCTGTCTCCTTGAAAAGAGGACTGTGTTGTTCCAAATCCTCAGCACAATGCCCGACACATAAGCAATGCTTGCTAATACTCATTCAATGAACTAATGAAAGCAAAGGCAAGGATGAAGACTGACTAGGATAGCTGTCTTCATCTTCTAGTTTTCAGATATCCATAGACATAAAGAAATGAAACATTCCACTGTTCAGGTGTTAGTGAAGAAGCACGCCTTATATAACCTTGTTTTAGGACTTGTAAACCCTCACCTGTTTCTGCTGATGTCTAAATTTCTTTCCAAATGGGATACTCAGGATAAAACTGCAGGACGTCACTGCCAGCAGCCCGCTGAGAGGTCTTTATTCCTGTTTTACAAAGAAGGATATAGAGGTTGAGAGAGGTTCCGTAATCTTCTAGGGTCACTCAGGCAGGGGCTAGATTTGGCGCTGTCTCACTGTTCATAAAGCCGGTGTGGGTCTTGCCTTCGTAGGCTTTCTGCAGGGTGGAAGACTCACAGGTACTGAGATGATGACATGCCATTGGGAACGGTACGGGGACAGAGGGAAGGGAAAATTGCTGGGAGCCCGAGGGAAGAGGGGACTGATCGCAGGAGAGTTTGCCAAGTGGACCGGGGTGGGAGGCGATGGGAAATGCAGGCTTCTCAGGGAACCTGGACACTGTCCCTGCCTCGTGGGCAGCTGTGGACAGAGACAGCGGTCAGGGAAGCCTCGACATTGCTCTAGCTGGTCTGTAAAGTGAGGTCTGTGTCTGCCCACCGAACTGTCAGCTTTTCCAGTCTTACCTGTTCTCTCGACGGTAGTCACACAGTCAACTCTTTTTACTTACTTTATCATCAAACAAGCCGAATTTCCTGAACGTAGGGATTTCTGGGAGGATAAAAGCTTTGCAGAGACCCAGAGGACAGCCCTCTGGCTTGGTCTTTGGGTGTGCTGCTCGGCCACCTTGCTGCCACTGAGCTACTTCTGTCCTTCCTCCTGTCCATCCCTCTGTCCTGGCCAACTTGTCAGGTCTGGGCAGGAGCCCTGCTGGCCTGCCGCAGGGTCTCTCCAGGGGAGAGTGATGGATGTGCCTTGGGATTAGCCGACTTTCCCTGGCCCCGGTGGTGCCAGGAGTGAGCACATTCCTGAAGGGCCTGCGCTGATGGATGCCTGGGGGGTGGAGGAGGTTTGGGGAGAGAAGAGGCTCCAGTTTGGGAAGGATTCCTAACATTCCCAGGGATGCCCCCACCCCAAGTGTCTGGAGCTGTGATGGACAGACAGCTGAGAGAGCAGGCCCAGACCAGGTGCGGGTGGCTGACGGACGGGGTACCTTGATCCGCACTTCCCCACCCCAGAGCCCCGGAATGTTTGTTATCTCTCTTCTAATCACTCACAGGCTGGGGGAGAATGAGGAGGTGGCACCTGTGCTGTGGGATCCTGGGATGTAGCGTTGGCTCTTCCGGTTCAGGGGGAGGAGCAGTGGCTAGGAGCGGCTGGGGGTGGGGGTGGGGGGCGGGGAGAAGAAGAAGGATTGCAGCCTAACGGGGCTGGAAAGGGGGGTGCTGGAGCTTCCTGAATCCCACCCACGTGCATTGGCGGTGAGACCAGAGTGTGTTGGGGGTGGTGGTGGCCAACCTCTGAGCTTCCAGATGTAAAGGATCTTTTGGCCTCCCCTCCTCCACCCGCTTCATTTGGTGGTAAAGGGTCTTAGGCTCCAGGGCACAGAGCAGAACATTTGACTTTTTGTTTTGGGAGCAAAACATTCTTTCTTTCCCAGGTATCTCTCACCCTTGGCCTCAGTTTCCCCAGCTCTAGAAATGAGAGGGTTGGATACAAGGGTTCTGACATCCTGGGACTTCTAAGAGCCATGGCTCCGGACCACGCACAAGAGGGGAGAGGTGAGCGGGGAGAGTTAGTGGTCTTGCTCGTGTTCCCCAGGAAGGCCTTTGGAAATCAGCGGAGGGAGGGAGCCCTTGGAAAACCGCTGCACTGGTGCCTGAGCTCCTGAAGCCTCTTGGCAGAGAGAGCAGGCTCACACAGACACGTGAGAAGAAGCCCCGTTCCTTGTGTTGACACACTGATCCACTTAAAATTGGCCTGGACTCGTAAGTTTCTTTTAAAATCTCATAATCCTCCAGAACGCTGCTGAGATCCATTCATAATATATACGCAACGCCTGGAAGTATTCTTCATCCTCAGAGAAGTCCGAGAGCCCAGGGTGGGCTGGCTCTATTTTTCCTCAATCAGGAAGCTAGAGGCAGTCTCCCGGGGAGAGAGGCCCTTGCGTACTCGCTGGAAAAGAAATGGCGGTTCTCGGTGCTGTCCCTTGCCAGAGCTTCCTGAACCCCTCCAAGGCAGCGGAATGTTGGGGTGGGTGGTAACACTCTCCCTCCCCGTTACCTCATCTCCTTTGTGGTCCTCTTTTTTTTCTGGTCGAATCAAACAAAAACAAAACCTTTGCCAATGTTATCCTTAGGGGCTGGTCTATAATAAGATGAGCCATTGGGAGGAAATCCAAAATTAGCCCTGCATTAATCAGGTCCTGCCGCCAGCACTGATGACTCAGTTGCCAGTCGCACCAGTGCTGAGTCCGCCCTGACGGCACTCCCAAAGGCAGCTCAGCCGAGCCCGCAAAGCACAGCGCTGGGCATTGGGTGGTTGTCAGCACGGGTGGAGAGCGAGCGGGCTCTGGGCTCAGGCAGCCTGCGTTTAAATCATGGCTCTGCCCCTTGCGGGCCTCGGGTCCAAGGGCGTACTTCTTAACCTCTTCGAGCCTCAGTGTCTCTCCCTGAAAAGAAGGGGCTGAAAGAACCCGTGTGAGAGAGTTGTAACAAATCAATGAGATAATGTATGTAACGGCAGACCTAGCATTGTTCCTGGGGCAACGGTTCCTTTAAAATCTCGTTTTCCTCCTCAACACCAGGCTGTAGCTCCCTGTGCCACTCAGGGCAGTGGACAGGGCCACCCTGGTCTCACCCTGAGCATCTCAGTTCATCTTCTTCTTGTGCGTGTCCAGGACCAGCCCGGCATGCTCACTGTCCCCGTCCCTACCTTGCCTGTATGTCACTTTGCACTGTGTAGCATGGGATCAGTGCTCCGCTCGTCCAAGTGCAGGATATAGGAAACTGCCACCTCCAGAGCGCAGCCCCCGCCCCGGGAGGAAGCAGCAAAGGCCTTGGGGAACAAGGAAAATACTGTCCACGGGGTGTGTGCCTCCGTCCATGTAGCAGTAGTGCCACCTCTGGGCTTCGTGGTCAGAGGTGGGTGGTCATCGAATTCTGCGTAAAGTGACAATTACTGACTTCATCATGTTGAGGGGTTTGTTCTGAAAAACCTGATTTCTCCTTCTTGTGAGTGGGCAGAGTGGTTTAACATCGATGGGAGACACGTAGAGAGACGGAACAGAGGAGCAATCACTGGTGCCTGGAAAGCAAAGTAGCCCCGGGAAGGCAGCTTGGGGCCAGTGCGCAGGGCAGCAGACAGACAGCGGGCTGCTTTCAGAGCGCAGCGACGCCACGGGGCGGTTCGCTGTTGATGTTGCACACACCGCATGGAAGAAGCCGGGAGGCCCCTCACCTACCTGATGCCACCGACACAGACGGCTGAAAACACAAAAGCTCTCGCTTCAAATGGAAAGTGCCAGTAATGGGGAAGGTCAGCGTCTGTGGAACGAGTGACTGGCCTCACTGGCAGAGGGCAGGGCGTGGCTGTGGGAGAGGCTTCCCCGGCCCCGGTGGGGAGGGACTGTGCGGGCAGGGGGGCATGCGGGGTGGGCTGGGGGGCATGCGGGGTGGGCAGGGGGCGTGTGGGGCGGGCAGGGGGGCAGACCGGACGGGCGCTGACGGGGTGTGTGAAGAGACCTCTGCACCTGCCACTCAGTTTTGCTGTGAACCTAACACTGCTCTGAAAACTAAAGTCTTTAACAAAACAATTCAGAACAGAGTAGCAGGGGCTAGGCACAGCCTGGTTTTGTGTGTCCTATTTCTAAGGCGGACTAGTGACGATTGCTTTGACTTCGGACGGGTGCAGAGCGCTCCTCTTTCTCAGCTGCCGTTGCCTCACCTGTGAACTGGGGACGCACCGCCACTTGCCTGGCAGTGCTGCAGGGGTGAGGACACCACGTCGTCACCATAGGTCACGATGACAAAGTTTTGGCCTGGGTGCCCAGCCTGGGGAAAAATGCAGTGCCATTGAAGTTCTCATTAGCACTATCGTGCTACGGATTTGAGGGGAAAAAGTCAATTTCGAGCACCTGTGACTGCCTTTTGGCCAGCACCCAGGAACGAGCAGTTGATTTAGGCCAAAAACAACAGTCCTTTTGAGTCACTAAGGCTGTGCTCTCGGGAGGAGTTGACTGTCTCCTGTCACAAGAAGCCCGTTCATGGTGACACTCCCTTTTCTGTCCTGTCCAGGCCAGGCTGCCTTCTGTTCCCTGTGCCCTGAAGCTCTGTGGGCCTCTGACAGCTGAGAGGGAGAAGAAGGACGGTCCCCTGGGCCTGGGAGTCCTAAATTGGGCAGGAATTGATGGGTCCCTCAAATAAGGCCTGTCATCTGCAGTGACACTTAAGGTGCTGAGTGATGGCCCCTTGGGGCCTCTTCAGCCGCAGGCTGCAGATGAGGCCATGAGCTCTGGGAGGCAGGGCCCCTGTCACCTTCCTCTGCATGCCCACAGGTGGGCACAGGGCGTGGGAGGAAGCGAGGACCGGGAGGCAGGCGGACCTGGCTTCCTGACCATGGCTCGATGGGAAGATTGAGCTGACCGTGTGTGCTATGACAGCATGCCAGTGTCGTTGAGCGCCTCACACAGGGCACGTCATGTGAAAACACCCTGGGAGCTGCCGGCTGCAGACGTTGAGTCTGAGGAGGGAAGGGCCATTTGGGGTGCCGGGTGCAGTGCCATCCTAGGGCATCGCCATCTCCTTCCCTTTCCTCTCACCGGGGCAGGGTCTTCAGCCCCTAGCTCATGGCCAATGCTCCATCCTCACATCCCAGTAGGGCCAGCCTCCTACCCCGATGGCCCCCATGGAGGCTGTGCTGGGAGAACTTCCAGTTTCTCTTTGTCGGTTAGTGCCAGGGACCCACCCGCAGCCAGGAGCAGGGAGTGCCGGCCCCTGGGTCACTGGGGCTGTGAGTGGGTGGTGCGCACAGGGTTGACCCTGGGTCCCCGGGCTCCCAGACCAGCCCGCACCACCCGAGCTGGCACATGGCCTTTCCATCCCTCCGTCGCTCAACACCAGAGCACATGAACCAAAACGTTTTATCTCCTGATAGGCGGTAGAGGGAGTGTCTACAGGGCACCTTCCAAAAATAATATTTTTACTTTCCAGCAGCAAAATACACAGTATCCATTCTTGTCATTTTTGAATCTCTGGCAACAACTCAACGCATTCTTGTCGAGAACAATATAACAATCTGACTTCTGTTTTGGCCCCCGAGTTCTTTTGTCCCTCCCACAAAGTGTGAAATATGCACTTCCTGACCATCAGACCACAGGTCCGGACAATGGAGAAACAACAGCAGGCCACGCCAGAAGCAGGTGAGGCCCCCGGCACCGCGATCCCGGCCCCTTTGAAATCCTCTGTCTGGGTCACGGGGAAGACCAAAAATAAGTAGCTGTTGACAACTGCCTAATTCCAGGGGGTCGGCAACATTTTCTGATCGGGGTTTACAGTCAAGGATGGTGAGATAGCACCGTCGCCCCTAACCAGCCCCCAGGTACCTCCCTTCCCCTCAGTCGTTATACCACCTGACCCAGGTGATCCCTGGGCACCTACCAAGCCCTTTCACTCAAGTCAGCTGAAGTCTGCTCTCTCCATTGAAGACTTCCCTGACTCTTTATTCAACAAATGTTTGCTGCATTCTACAACATGCCCGCCTTTTCCAAGTAGTGGTCATCATGTCCTGAATACAGGCTAATATTCCCTCCTTTGTGCTACTTCTTTATTTGTGTTTCTTCATTTTACACACAAGGAGACAGGTCTGGAGAGGGAAGGTGACTTAAGCCAAAAGAATGTGACAAATAAGAGCACAGAGGTGCTGAGAGGCAATACCACAGCTCAAGGTCCCATAGGTGCCCTGGGCATCTGTACACACAGCCAGCTGGTCAACCCCCATCCCTGTGCAGTGCTGGGGGGATGGGGCTCCTGAGGCCTCAAGAGCAGGAGAACGTGGTGGCTGTTCCTATCCCACCCCAGGCTGCTGGGGTGCACTCTCACGGGGCAAGAGAGCAAGGGCGGGGGGCTGGGGGAGCGTAACTCCAAGCCGCCTGCCTTCTCTCGGCAGTGGGCATGGCAGATAGCCTCCGAGCGCCCGAGGCCCAAGTGAGGCGCGATACCCCCTTTTGTGAATGACAGAGTTGCCTGCTGTACTATTTATTACACATCTCCTCCACCGGCCCCACTCCACCGTACCTCTCGATGTTTTCTCTGCAACCCCTGCCTTCCCCTGCTTGGCCTCTACTGCCTAATTCAACTCAGTATCAGCAACTGCTGCTATTTCTTGAATGCTTGCTCTGTGCCAGGCACTGCAGCTGGGACTCTGGCCAAACTGGATGAAATCTCTGTAACATCTCAGGAAGGTAGCTATTATTTGTTTTGCAGAGGAGAAGTTACATTTGGTCAAGCTCACTCGCTGGGGCCTGGTATGCACAGGACCCCCACAGAGGTTGGATCCTGCCCTCAGGGAGGCTGGAACAGAGGCAGGGAAGTAGAGTGGAGGGTGTGGGGCCTGAGGCAGCTGCGGGTGGGGGGGAGGGGGGTGGTGGGAGTCCTGCCCCCACACAACCCAGGCACGTTGCTTCACCTTTCCTGGGCTCCACTTACATATTTGCAAAATGAAGATACTAACACGTATTTCACAAAGTTACTGGGAAAATCGAAAGAAATCATAGCATGGACAGACTTGATCGTTAAAGCACCAGACGTTAGCCTTACCTTACAGTGAAGTAACAACATGATCCCAGAAGGAGACTGTTGGTGCACCATCCGTGAAAAACAGAGCTTTTCTGTCTGTCCTGATGGCTCAGCGCTCTGAGTTGCTCCCTCCCCATGAAGCCTTCCCTCCAAGCTTTCGTGCAAAGAGCTTTAGTTCTGGCTCCAACCTTGGAGCCTCGGTTTGCCCACCTGCAAACGAGATGTAACCCATCCGTAGAGATCATCAGTGTGAAAGCGACGGTGCTCTGAAAGCTGCCGGGTGCCAGAGAGAAAGGAGCGAGTATTCATGCGAGCGTTCATCGGGATGATCCAGGCATCAGGCTTACTGGAGAACAAAGCCAGCAAGTTGCAAAGATGTGTCGGTTTACTGCTTGCAAATCCGCTCCCAGGTGTGTGCCTGAAAGGACTGAAAGTTCCAAACAAGGACTTCTACATGGACGTACCTGGCAGCACTATTCACAGCAGTCCAAAGGTGGAAACAACCCAAATGTCCATCCGTGGGTGTCTGGATGGGCAAACTGAGGCTTGTCCCTACAATGGAGTATTATTTGGCCATAAGAAGGAATGAATTACTGATACAGGCCACAACTTGGATGAACCTCAAAAACATCATGCTTAGTGAAAGGAGCCAAACATAAACAGTCCTACGTTGTAAGCTACCATTTATATGAGGCATCTAGGGTAGATTGTAAATCCATAAATGCGGATTGGTGGTTGCCAAGGGCTGGCAGGGGGTGATGGGGCATGGGGAATGACTGTTTCATGGGCATGGGGTTTTATTTTGGTGATCAGAACGCTTTGGAACTAGAAAGAGGTGGTGGGTACATGACGTATGGCTGTACGAAATGCCACTGAATTGTTCACTTTCAAGTGGTTAATGGTACGCCAAGTGGATTTGGTTTTACCTCAATAAGAGAAAAATGGGCAAAGTCTTCAGACAGTTCCCAGAAAAGGGGATATTAATGGCTTTGAGCATATGGACAGGAGTCTAACCTCACCACTAGTAAAAAGTACAAAAACAAAAAATTTCGGTCAGATGGTCACCTCACGGTCTGGTCCTCATTTTCCCCATACTCTGGATGTCCGCTGAGGGCTCCCCGTGGCCTGTGAAGTCCTTCCCCGGCCAGCTCCTGCTGCCACTCTGAGTGTACTCCTACGGCTCTTCTCCCCGGTTCACTCCAGCCACCCAGACTTCCTGCTGCCCCGAGAGTACAGTGCACTCCAGCCTCAGGGCCTTTGCACTTGCTGTTCTTCTTCCTGGAACACTATTTTCCCCATATATCTGCCTGGCCTGCTCCCAAAAGTTGGCCTCTGCTCAAAAGCACCTTTTATCTGAGAGGAGGCCTCTTTAAACCCAGGCCATGTTGAGTGGTGTTCAGGGACGCCCTTGTCCTGCGGGATCTTGGCATCCTCTCTTGCTCAGCAAGGGCTCAGGCTGGACAGTGTCCAAGGACCCTTTCCTGCTCCTTGACTCGGCCTCTTTCAAGGCCTGATGTCAGCCTCCTCTGGCAGAGTTCACTTTCTGGAGAGGAAGGAAAAGAAATGTGAATTGTTTGTCATTCAAGAGAAAGTTAGACCACTCACTTCTTTGTTTGTGAAAATGTCTTGGTCAGCTTCCTCAGCCAGTTCCCTGGTTTAGCACCAAAATAGACCCCTAGTTATCAATAGGCAGCAATCATTTCTTCTCCAGTTTCTTTCTTTTTTCTTTCTTTCTTTCTCCTTCCTTCCTTCCTTCCTTCTTTCCTTCCTTTTCTCCTTTTCTTTCTCTCTGTCTGTCTCTGTCTGTGTCTCTTTCTTTTTCTCTCTCACCTTTTCCTCCTTTCTTCCTCCTCCTTCTTTTTCACAGACATTTATATGGAGTGATGAAACTGCAAAATAAACAACAAGTTTTTAATACCGCAAAAACAATTAGTGAACTGAACTCCCACAGACGCCCCTGGCCTGGGGGAGAAGGGAGAGAGATCATGGTTCCAGGAGAGGGTCCATTTAGGTCACAGGGGAAGCCCTTGGTGCGGGAGTCAGACCTGGCACACATGCTGGCTTTAGCAAGTCACTCCCCACGAACTTTTCCTGTCTCTTCAGCAGGGGGATGACCCCTGTCCTCGCAGCCTTCCAGGATGCCCAGAGCTCATTCTGTGCCCTGCGTGGGGGTGGGGCACTTGGACATGGATGAGACACAGCCCCTGGACTCAGATGCTAGCCTTTCCAAAGGGCTGGGGTTGGTCATTCACTACAGGGGGAAGAGAGAAGATTTGGGGAAGAGTTTGGGTAGGGTCTGGGGAAATAAGGAGGGAAGAAAATGGTTGGTGGATAGATGGAAACAAAGCATGTACTCTGGGCGGGAAGAGGAGACAGGGTTGGGAAGTTGTGTCAAATGAGGTTAGCCTTGGTGGGGAGGTGGAAGGAGAGCAGTCGCTTCAGCCAAGGGGAGAGCCAGGCAATTAGTGAAGGATGTTGTTTACTCTTTCTTTTAATCACACGTGTGGAAATTATAATTTGCATTTTTACCAAGGAGGTAAACAAGGCTCCAAGACTAAAGACTAGCCCAAGTGGAGGTAAAGACTAGCCCAAGGTCATACAGATGGTCAAAGTCAAGGTCAAGACCAGAACCCAAGACATTAGACAGCTTAGGACATGGCCTATCAGTTGGCATCTTTAGCAGTCAGACTTCTTAGCTGCCACCAACAGAAACTGTGCTGGTCAACATGAACAGAAAGGGTATTCCCTAAAAGGGAAGATCAGGGTGTCCTGGAGGCCTGGAGACTCAGGCCAGGGGTGGGAATCAAATAGCAGAACCGGATGCGAGGACACAGACTCCTTGGCCACTGAATACTAGATGCTGTCACTTGCTCACCGACATGAGCCTTAGACACTAGACTCTGGATGTGACCACAGCCACCAGCCCAGTGGCCACTACTGCCCAGGGGCTCCATCTGCTGTTTCTCCCTGCTCCCCACCCCAATTACCACGGAAGGGTGTCCCCACTTCCTGCATCACCAGCCCTGAGTTGGAGCCAGCCGGCCCAGCTGACGGGGATGGCCGGGACTCCAGGGCCTGCAGGGCGAGGACCCACCATGCTCCGCTTGAATCACGGGCTCTCCTCCCACCAAGCCTCATGTGTGGCCAACGTAGACCAAGAGGGCTCAGATTTTTTGGCCAAAGAGAAAGAAAGATGTTCACCCAACATCATTACTGGGCACAATGAACATATGGCCAGAGCACTGGCGGTCCCAAAGAAGAAGAAAGCGCTGTTGAGTGGAGAGGCCCTGCTTTGGAGGCCAGTACCTGAGCCCTACACCCTGATCACCCCTCACTGGGCCCTCACACACCTCAGCCAGGTGGACAGGACAGGGTTTATCAGATGACAAGATGGAGGCCCTGCCATTGGTGGGGATGCGCTGAAGGTGACAAAAGTCATGAATGAAAGCTGCTCTTGTTCCGGGGATCTGGATTCTACCCCAGAGTTCTTTCCGGCACATGGAGGCCAGGACACCGAGGGAAACAGGGCCCCTCTCAGAGCCCGCTTTGCCTGTCTGACACGTGCCCTGGGCGGGGGGTGGGTGCGGGTGTGAGCTTTGGATCAGAGCAGAGACGCAGGGCAGGCCAGTGTTCTGTGTGGTTATTGTCCCTGATCTGAATCTGCCCCTTGTCTGCGCCCCTCCCAGAAGGGGGAGTGTGGGAGTGCTTGCGCTGGGGGCAGAATTCAAGAATGCCTATTCTTTCTGCAGAGTGGGCAGCGATAGCTCCTAGTGCGTTGGCCGGGCTCCTTGGGGTCCCTGGAGGGCATTTCTCTGAGGCCGCTGCCAGTGGCATCTTTGTCATGGTGGGCCCTCAGCGGACCCTGGGTTCAAACCACAGAATCTCCGAGCCATAGTGTAAGCACCGGGCCACAGGCTTGAAATCCCTCCCTGGTGGCCTGGCCTGTGGTCAGTTTACTGAGGTCGCCCGAATGCAGCAGAAACGGCCCAGCCCTGGACTTTGGGGCTTGGGGAGGAAAAGCACCCTGCATAGGAGCAGATGCTCCATTCCCCTCTGGCCCTGGCGTGGCTTCCCTCGCCTGCTTGCCTGCCTTAGACATAAAGAAACTCCTGGGGCAGCTCTGAGCCCAGAGAGGCCCTCTGGTCCTGGGTGGAGAGCACTCAATTTGGAAGAACATGACCCCAAGACCAGCCCCAGATCTGCAATGTCAGCGTCCAAGCTGAGCAAGTCACCTAGCTGTGCTAAGCCTCACTTTTCCTTCCTTTCACATGGGGTAATACTATGGGGAGGAATGGTAGAGCTTACGTACGAGAGTTTATAGCATGTGGTCCATAACAGGCTCCTGGTGAGCACCTGTGGGAGGCGTGGGTGAAGGAACGGATGGACTCTGCTGCCGAGGGCCCAGGAAAGTGTGTGTTTTTAGGCAGGTGGAATGGGTGGAGCCAGAAGCACCACGGCCATTGAGAGAGACCTTAAGTGTGTCATCCGATGGCATCCTTTGAAAGGCAGGAAAACAGGCCTGGAGACGAAAGGGGGTTCCCCAAGTTCTGTGGCGGCCGAGTCCCACCACCTGGTGCCCAGTCTCTTCTTAATCCAGCGGGAAAATGGCAGACCCGGGCTTTCAAGTCCATCGGGGTTGGGTTCGGTCCCTCGCTGGGCGGCTTTGCCGAGGTACTGAGCTTTGTGGGCTTCGGTTTCTCTCGTCTGTGAGATGGAGTAGTAATGCCAACCTGTGTGAAGGTGAAATGTCAGGCTCACGGTGAGCACCCAAAGGACAAATGCCCCAGACGTGGCAGAGACAGAGAGCCTCTGAACCCGCCCGTCCCCTGTTGGATGCCATCGTCCGGGGAGGGTGAAAGTCAGACTCAACAGTGGACTGGGAACCAGCCAGCAGGCACATGGCCCCCTCTGCCCCTTACGTGGGTGTGACCCTGGGCGAGTTGCTGCCCTTCTCTGGCCTTGGCACGGCCACCTGTACAATGAGGCGCTGGCCAAGATGATTTGAAGAACTCTTGCACCTCTCGTGTTTGAACATTCTCGAAAGGTATTCATTTCAAAACGCCTGGCGGTATTTCCAGGGGCCAAATTTCCTACCAGATCAGTTTTGAAATAATGACGGGGGTGGGGGGGAGCTCATTAGTGTTCTCTGCCCATACAGGCAATTCAGGGTGGGGGGGGGACACGTTTTCTACCCTTGAACACATGCCAATTTTCCAACATCTCGTGTTCTCAAATAATAATAACTGTTATTTCTAGACGGTTCCCTCACAAAGGTCTCTCTGTGCCAAAGTGCCTGGGGCTGGGGGCTGGGCACACGGATTTGGCAGTCTTCTCCCCTAGAATGTGTCTACACCTGCATGACAATTAACCAAATAATTTAAGTGAAAATCCCACCACTTTACACCTGAAATATGCTAATAATTGAGAAAAAAACAATCTGTGGGAGTATTTCTGACATTAATTATCTGGATAATTGCCTCAGATATTCACTCAGCATACATATTTATTTTTTTGTTTTGTTTTGTTTTTACCATCAAAAAGATAGAAATATATTAATAGGTTCCTTGAACTTTTCCTTTAGGACAAGATGTCAAAATAACTTTCTGAACATAAACATAAAAACAGAGCACGTTTATGAGCAGTAGGAAAACTCCTAAGCTTGTAATAACAATGTATTAAACCTGAGGTGATCACCTGCAGCCAAAAGCTCTGGAAATTCACTGCCAGACACCCCAATGCATTATCCCGAAAACGTGTCTGACGCGTGACACTCACATAGAACAAAGCGTAGCGTTTATTTCACGGGGAGAAAAGCTTTATCACAGAAAACAGATTTGCTGGATTTCAGCTTCTGACTAAGTGTTAGAGATATGTTTTAAAGATAAAAAAGAAAAACAAGTATGACCCTTAAAATAAAAAAGTATATATGGATATGTATGTACATATATATAATCCAGTATTAATACTTTGATGCCCTTCTGATGTAAAACACTTAGGAACTTTTGAGCTCTTGAAACATTGGCCAGTTAACCTGTTTGGCTTGAACATGTCAGCTCCCGTTGGAGAATCAGATTGGAGTTCTCGGTCCATGCATCCAATGTGGGTGGAGCGATGCCGCTCCTCTTCCTTCTTCTTCGGTGGCTCCTCCTCGGCTCTGCCCTCTGTGCTGGTGTGCAATGCCCGGAAGAGCTGGAATCTGAGTCTGACCCAGAGGACAGGTCGAGTTTGTGCAGGAGGCTGAAGACGATGAGCTGGAGGAGCCTCCCTCGGTATTGCTGTCCCCAGAGGGGGCGGAGGTAGACGTTCCTTCACTCCCTGGTGAAGAAGCCCAGGATGAACTGTCCCTGCAACTGCAGGTGGGACTGGCCCCACTCTCAGATCCTTTTCATCTTGGCCTTTCTTTCTGCATTAGTTTCTCCAGTGCTTTGTTCTCAGAGTGATCTGTTTTCTTTTTCTTCAGAAGCTTTCTTTAGTTCTGCTGTTCTCGAAGGCCTATGTAGGTATTTTCTTTTTCCTGTGCATTCATAAGTCCAATGTCCACATTCCAAGCACTTCTGACATCTTACATGTTGCTCATTTTCTTTGCAGAGGTTTTCCAGGTGAGACTGCTAGACTGCTGCTGGCCAGCCGAGGAGCCCTGCCACACGGGAGTGGTGGCTTGTCTCCAGACTCTCAGCCAATGCGTGGGGACAGTTACCCTAGCGTCGCTGAGGCCTGCTGCACTGGGTTTTGGGAGTCGCTTAGCATATTTACAAGTAGCCTCAGTAAAGGGTGGGCTTGTCCAAAAACAAGATACAGGGTTTCCATATCTTTCCTTTAAGGCCCAGGGCTTCCCTGAAAATCACAGTGCAGGGAAGAGCTTGTTCTTTAGGTTCAGGAAAACCTAGGCTTGAATTTCAGCTAGGTCCTCAATGAGTCATTTCCCCTCTGTGTCCTTCGTGAGGACACACCAGCTGGTGTGCATCCAGGAGTGAGCTCTGCCCTCAGGGGTCCTCAGGTGTTCCCTGCGGGAGCCAGTCATTGTCAGGTAGCTAGGCCCGCTCTCTCTTACGAGCTGCCCTCTCAGTGCCATCCTGCGTCACGGCCCAGACCCATGCAGAAACCTCTCCACGTACCTAGAATGTTCCCGTGCCGTTGGCAGCCTGACAAACTGTTCCTCATTCTCTTTCTGTGAAGACTTTCCTGACCCAGCTTATCCATACACCCAGTCTGAGCTCATCAGCCCCTTATTCCCCTCACAGGGCTGCTTCTCAACGTACACACGGCTGAGTAAGTACATAAAGTGGAAGCTTCTTTTGTAGAAATGCGTTGATCTAAGTGAGGATCCTCTTACTTGAGCTCTTAAAACTCATAGCAGAGTCTAGTGCAGGACATGCATTTAAAGAATTTTTGCTGAAACAATAAATGAATGAGTGAACTGGAGACTCTTCATAATTAGGTCAGAGGCAATGGACATATTCATTCATTAATTCAACATTTATTGTGCACACAAGATGTTAAGTATAAAGGGTCAGACACGGTTCTTGTTGTCATGAAATTTACATCTACAGGGAGAGTCACTACACAAGGAACGGCAATAAAATCAACAAGGCACAATGATACGGAGACAGATCACAGGGACACCAAACGGTCTAAGGTCTGGGAAGTCCTCCTGCAGTAAGTGGCTCTTAAGGTAAGGGAATAAACTAGCATGAGAGAAAAAGCTAATACTAAGAGAATAAACTTTGTAAGTGTGAGAAGAAACTAATGGGTGGGAGGGTAGAGTTTGCTATTTCAGTAACAGAGAGAGTACATGCAAAGGCTCCGAGGCAGTGGAGGGAAGAAAAGGGCAGCTGAGCTTGAGGAGGTAAGGAACGTGCTGTGAAGGATCCTAGAAGCTGGGCTTTCAAGAAAAATGGGAAACCAAGGATGTTAAGGCTGCGGGTGACAGGCTTTTAAAACTTCATCTAGCTCTGGAGTGGGAAATGAGTGGGAAGTGAGCGAGACCGAGGGAGAAGCAGTCCAACAGCAGACGGCGCCTGTTGTGAGAGTGTGAGTCTGAAGACAAAGGCGATGTGCAGAGCAACAAGTGTGTATGGTTCAAGTGACCACTGAGATGCCATCTGTCACCGAATACGTCCTGCAGAAGTCACTGTCACGTTGTTTCTCGCCTTCAGAAGCTCGCACTGTGACTGGGGGAGCCCCGCACTCATGCAAACAGTAAAGGACCTCCGAGAGTTAGGGCTGGGAAGTGTCTCAGTGGCCCTCAAGGGAAAAGACAAAGAGAAAAACCGTTGGGCTGAAATCTCCTGGAAGTCAGCCTTGTCGGAGGTGAGGGCTGCCCTTAGCACTGCCGGCCATGAGTAGAGCATGAGGAGGAGGGAGAGGGTCCCAGATAGGGGCTGGAACGAGAGCAGCGTGTAGTGGAGACCCGGGAGACATGGCGGGCCACTGAGTGGGCAGAAGTGTCAGAAGGCGCTGTTTCCTTTAGAGCTGATACCTCACTTTGCTTTAATTTTTTAATTTTCAAGATATGTCTAGAGATATCTGCTTGCGATGGGTAGTGTTGTGACAGGATGGACTGTGCCGTTTGGGGCTGGGGACAGCACTGGGCATTGTGACAGCGTGAATTAGACTGAATTGGGTTAGAAAGGATTGGGGTGTTCGTGCTCGGGGAGATGAACTGGAACAGATGGGCTGGGCTTTGCTGGGTTTTCTGGTTACTCATTGGAGCCCTGGCTGGTGTGGCTCAGGGTTGTGGGCCAGGTCCCCATTTGGAGGTGTGCAAGAGGCGACCAATTGATGTATTTCTTGCACACTGATGTTTTACTCCCTTTCTTTCTCTTTCTCTTCCCCTCTCTCTAAAAATAAAAATGAAATAAAAACAAAATCTTAAGTACTCATTGGAATACAGTGGAATTTATTGAGTCGAGTTGCAAATATTGGGTTGGCATGGGTCAAAGTTAATTGAGTTGTGTTTATATTTATCATCATGCATTTTTTTTTTTTTTTTTTTTTTTTTTTTTTTTTTTTTTTTTTTTTTTTTTTTGTTATTCTAGGCTTGGAGGAGTCAAGTTGTCTGGCCTGAATAGAATTACAGTGGCTGACTTGGAACGAGTTGGAATAGACTGGATTATATTAGGTTAGCATTGGTTGGCTCAGACAGGGCATTTGAGAAATTTCTAAATCTTGCCGAGAGTGTCTGGTGAATCTATTTCGGGATATGTTTGCTCAGCATCCCAAAGAGAGACGAGACGAGGGGCAAGGTCCCTGAAACTGCAGTGGTGTCAGGGACTCCCAGGCAGCCTGGTGAAGCCATGGTGTGGACAGTGCCGATGTGGGCCCACTCTGCTCCCCTGGCTGGCCTCTGTCCCCTCCTCTGGGCCTCTATTCCCCCATCTGTGAAATGAAGAGACTGAACTTCCTTCCAGGTCACAGAGCGCTCCTGCGCATTGTTCCCTGGGATCCTCACCTCCTTCCTGGGAGGCTGATGGCGCTGTAT